>CM077265.1:24298013-24370513 GCA_039654775.1 Spinibarbus caldwelli | reverse complement strand
GTGACTTGCTGCAACTTACTGGTGGTTTTGATTTCACTTTTAAAGTATCTTTTCATTTTTTAAATAATTTCGAATGTCATTTTTTGACATTTTATCTTTAAAAGATAATGCACACTTTTAGAAAAATGGCTATATAGTGGTAAAAATGTCCATAAAAGGTAAGAATCAATATAAACTTATTGGAAAAGATTAATTTCTGTCACTGCTGTGAACTGATCACCACACAGAATATGCAGAATATCAAAAACTTCAGGAGTCATCTGTCCACGACAGTCCTTAAGATACCAGCACAGTAACACACTCAGCAAAATACTGTCTAATTATCATAATCAATAAAATCCCAGAAAACTTCTAGAGATATCTTTTTTTTTGTCATTATCGCACACCCCTTCTTTGAAGCCGTAGAGTGTGGATTTGATCTGGTTTGTGCGCTGTTGTGATTTACTGATGTGTGTTCTCAGAGTCAGTGACTGATGTTGATGTTGTGTTGCAGGTTGGCAGCTTTACGTAACTGATGGAGCTCAGACTTTTCCTGCGTGGAGGACTTTATCAGGCCGCTTGATTTTTATAACCTGGTCCATTTATCCACATTATCTCCCACACTTTATGATGAACACAAGTGCTGTCTCTCCCTCGGCTCTTTATTTCTCTGTGTCTCTATCATCAAACGTGACTGCGTCTGTGGAAGGAGCACAAGTCTTTATTTCTGGTTTCTACTCTCCGCAGGGCTTCTTGGGTTGTGCTCACGGTCTTGATTGGCGCTGTGTTTGTATATTTATTAAAGGCTGACAGAGACGGATCCGCTGATGAGGTTAATGTTAGCAGTGCTCGTGGTGTGGTGTGTGTACAGCGCATGGGTTTGCCTTACTGCCGAACACACGTGTGTGAGGAGGTGCTTCTTGTGTTCAGTGCTCCGTCAGACTACAAGAGTCCACACACACACACACACCATAATCTAATGGAAATCAGCTCGGTGTAGGGTTAGAGCACTTTCTCCAGGTGCTTTTCTTCTGTGCATTTATCATGTAAATAAATAGCTCTGACAGATCTTATTTGGCACGTTCCAGTGCTGCTGCTCTCCTTCTTAGACATCTTAGTCTGTTAAATAACATCTGACACGATGATGCTGATCTGAACTGAAGCTGATGGATCCTCGCGGTCTGATTCTGAGCTCATACGGACTGAAGACACAGAAACTCTGTTAATGCCGCTCATCACCATCCAGAGTACAACACCACCGGTTTACACACAACTGATGCTGATCAGTGGCACACAGTTATCATAGATTGAGAAGGAGAAGATGAAATTAGATGGTGTTTTATTTGGGATATGCCTCTTCTAGTTATTCATGTTAGAAATGATCCACTACACATACACGCTTTATTACCGTTACTGTATGTTTATTGAATGCAAGTGCATAATAAAGTTTCAGATCTTTCTTGTCTGAATGTTTGTATTTGTTCTTATCTCTCAATAAAACGATATGCTTTTTAAAAAAAGGTTTTTTTGAAAGAAGTCTCTTTGACTCACCAAAGGTATTTATTCAAAATACAATAAAACACAAATATTGTCAAGTCAATTTAAAATAGCAGTTTTCTAAGTGAATGTTAAACTGTAATGTATTTCTGTGATCAAAGCTGTATTTTCAGCATCATTCCTGCAGTCTTCAGAGTCACATGATCTTCAGAAATCATTCTAATGCTCAAGAAACATTTCTGATTATTATCAGTGTTAACTGTTGTAGGGTACAGTTGAACTGCCTTTATTTATTTATTAATTCTTAGAACCTGTTACATTTTCCTTTTTTAAATGATTAATCAAGTATAATCATGTAGTAATGTGTTGATTCATTGAGACAGGTGACACTTCTACATTTAAGAGACATCGAGTGTCAGTGATTTACAAACACAGAATGATAAAGTTACTCGATATGAGGGTAAAGGTCATCATGGACACAGTGTTAAACCAGCTCAGGAACACGTGAACACACAAATATCAGTCGCTGAATGGAGTTATCAGGGCAGAAAACAGCGGTTTCTATAGTATTTCTGTGATATTCTCAACTATCTCAACATATTTGTTCAGCCCTAAAGAGTGAATGTAGAGATTGCGGAAGTAAATGATGGTTTGTGTGCTTCTGAAGAGTGTTATAGGAGTGTTTATGTGCTTCACTCCTGCGGGGGCGCAGTGCTGCTCAGAAACACACTCCTTCATTCAGACGCGCTCGAGCATCAGAGCACACTCACGCTTCACCCGAGACATGTCTGCGCTCAGATTATAATCCTTTAAATGCGCTGGTTTCAAGGATTGTTACCTGACGCACGAACGCGAGCCCGCTGCAGCAGTTTCTCTGGAACACGCAAATAAAACGCCTCGGCTTGTAATCAGAAGCCGCTGTGATTGGTCCATCCGTGCAGCGCTGAATAAAGAGACGGGGACCACGTGACCAGCGCCGACTCCCTGTGGTTTCAGCTACAGTCAGAATAATAATTTATACTTGAGTGATGACGGAAATAAACTTCTATATTGGAATCACGCAGTTTAGAGTTGAAAAATGAAAATTATTCCATAAAACCATCGTACGCGACCAATCAGAGACCGAAACCCCGCCCACTTTGAAACCCCGGATTCCCTTCTAGCGCTCACCGCGCTTCTGCAGGGAGTCGCCCGCGGAAGACTGCTCAGACCGGACTCACGAGAGCAAAACAAACCACCGAAGATGAGAAATATCAGTCAGCACACGCGGAAAACAGCCTCTGAACTACTGGATATTTCTGGGCGGTGTTGAGCGAGTTCCGGTTTCTGGCGTCATGAGATGATCGTGACTGGATCTGCACGGATTTAAAGATGCATTATCAGCGTGAGGAGGAAGAGATTCACTGACGCGCTGGTGACTGTCAGTGAAGGACGGCTGCTGGAGACATGAAGACAGCACTCGTCTTGAGCTGTCTGCTGTTCATCGCTCGAGCAGAAGATACACCTGAGCAGAGCCAGAACCCCGTCCAGAACCCCATCCAGAGCCAGAACCCTGTCCAGAACCCCATCCAGAGCCAGAACCCCGTCCAGAGCCAGAACCCTGTCCAGAACCCCATCCAGAGCCAGAACCCCGTCCAGAGCCAGAACCCTATCCAGAGCCAGAAACCTGTCCAGAGCCAGAACCCCGTCCAGAACCAGAACCCTATCCAGAGCCAGAACCCTATCCAGTACCTGCGCATCGGCGACGGCTCCTCGCAGGAGTTTGAGTTCCCGCAGAACACATGCGGCGTGATCGTCATCTCCAGTTGGTACAGTGGCCCTGGGGCCCGCAGGGGCCGTGAGAGCCTCAAGCAGACGCTCCGCGTCAGCTCTCTGGAGCCAGACGTCATCTCCATCCTCAACGTGAGTGACGGCGGCGCCGCCAGCAGCTACGTCATCAGCATCCGCTCCGGCGGGCCGGGCAGGGCCCCGCTGCTGCTGCAGCTGCTGGACCTGGAGCGGGGCCCGGAGCCGCTGCTGATTGAGGAGCGCAGGGACTACTCTATCCGGGTGGCGCCAGGCGGGGACGACCCCCTTGGCCGGATCCTGCGGCTCTCGCACTTCTCGGAGAACCCGCTGCTGTTCGCCCTGCTGCCGCTCATCTTCATCAACAAGTGTGCCTTCGGCTGCAAGCTGGAGGTGGAGGTGCTGCGGGGGCTGCTGCGGGGCCCGGGGCCGCTGCTGCTGGGCGTGCTGGGCCAGTTCCTCATCATGCCACTGTACGCGTACGGACTGTCTCGTCTGGCAGCGCTGCCTAAGCCGCTGGCGCTGGGGCTGGTCATCACCTGCTCGGCCCCGGGCGGCGGCGGGGGGTACCTCTACAGCCTGCTGCTGGGTGGAGACGTCACCCTGGCCATCAGCATGACCCTCGTCTCCACCGTGGTGGCGGCCGCAGCCATGCCGCTCTCATCCGCTCTGTACGGCTGGCTCCTGGGGGTCCACGCCACACTGCACGTGCCTTTCCTCAAGATCCTGGGCACGCTGCTCTTCATCGCCATCCCGCTCTCGCTGGGTGTGCTGGTGAAGCTGCGTCTGCCGGCTGTCTCCAGCACCCTGCTCACCCTCATCCGCCCCTGCAGCCTGGCGCTGATGGTGGGGGGCATCTTCATGGCCTATCAGATGGGCTCGTCCATCCTGGCGCAGGTGCAGGCCCCGGTGGTGCTGGCGGGCGTGACGGTGCCAGTCTTTGGGCTGCTGCTGGGGCTGGGTTTGGGGCGTCTGGCCGGGCTGCCGCTGGCGCAGGGGAAGACGGTGGGCATCGAGGTGGGCGTGCAGAACAGTCTCCTGGCGCTGGCTGTCATGCAGCTGTCCTTCCAGCGGACCGAGGCCGACTACGCCTCGCAGGCCCCCTTCATCGTGGCCCTCAGCAGCACCTCCGAGATGCTGCTCCTGGTGCTGGCTCACGCCGCCCAGCGCCGCCTGTGCCTGACCGCCGCCTGACCGCGGCTCTCGCCCAGCGCTGACACTGCCAGAACGCTCCTGTCTTACTACCAAAGGCCTTCGCTCCCTCCGGCCGCTTTCATTTCAGCCTCTTTTTTAAATCAGATTTTAATTGACACGCGTATTACGACGACAGTGTTTACAGAAGATATGAAATATTTTTCTAAGTAATTTTGCGGTGTTATTTTGTAATTCGGATGGTTGGTTTGTATCTTGTTTACAGCTGACGTGTGGCTGAGATGTTGTGTGATGATGATGATGATGATGCTGCTGTTGATTGTTGATGTGATTGAATCATGCGCTGAAACTATGCTGATTAAATGCTTTTTGACAAGACAAAAAAAGGGGTCTTTTAGTATCAGCACCATGACATATCTTTAACTATTTCTCTCAAATCAAAGTGTACCTGCTGTCTGTACGTAAGATTTTATTTTTATCAACATCCAAACAACATGAGAGTGAGCTGTTGAGTCTTATCCTGAGTTCAGTTATGTGAACTAGAGATATGTTTATCTTCAGTTCTTTGAAGTGTTTGTGTGTGAGCACAGCTCATTTTAGGAGAACCATGGGGCCAGATTGACAAAAAAAATCTTAAGAGTAAAATTCTTCTTAACTGCTGTTTTCTTCTTTTTTTAAATTGAGAATAAAGTTAGGAATATTTTCTATTCCTTAAGAATGTACTTCATCTTTTTTATTCATTATAATTCTTTTTTTCTAAAGATAAAATGAAGAAGAATTTAAATTCCTAACAAATCATTGCAAATGTTAAAGCTAGAATAAGCAGCTTGTTCAGATTGCACTGAGTATTAAGTTGGCTTTGTGTTTGGGACGGTTGACCCGCTTAAACTTTCATCCAGCCCTTGTTTTTTTGCATGCAGGGTCAAACGGTGCTTCATGTTTTCTCATACGGCTGAGAGAATCTTTCTAAAGAGCTTGTCCTCTCTAGTTTCAGAACATCATGACTAACATCTTCCATGTGAGGAGTACTCATCATTTACTCATGTCTGTCTCATTGTAAACTCATATGAAACCCATTGACTTTGGTTAAAAACAACATTCTAAAATAAAAAGGGTGTGTTCCACAGAAGAAAGACGATCATACAGGTTTGGAAAGATGTTAAGAGGAGTAAATGATGACAGAAGGTTGATCTTTGCTCTTTCACAGGCGAGGACTGGAGTGATCGGTCCAATGATGCATTTAGTTTATTGTATTGATTGAATTTCTCCATCAGTGCATCAGCAAAACAAAAAAAGGATGCTCTTTGTTCCTAATGGATGCATTTGTTGTAATGCATGGCAAACCTCTGAAATGCTCTCAGGTTTAATGTCACTTTAATGCTAATGTGACAGCAGTTATTTTGATAATGAGCAGGAAAACTGTGAGGCTACATCCGCCTCAAACTTCATGAGAACAGACAACTCAACAAACAGATGGTTAGTTGTTTATGTTAATACGAATATTATCTTAGATAAACAAGTCCTTATTGCAGTATGAGCATAACATATCTGGTATTACAAAAAAAATAAATAATAAATAAATCCAATATCTCGATATTATGGGATTTTTCCCCCGGCCATTTCCTCAAGTTAAAACAATAATGTATATAAGTATTTCATCAGAACTGGGTTTGAACCTAAATTAATGAACGAGATTTTTGATTATCTTACAAATCACGTTAAATGTGTTATTTAAATCCTTATTACCTGATTCACCCTTATGGAAAAGAAACTAAATTCCACAAATACTAATACTAATAAAACACAAACATGTAGATGATTATTATAAATAATATGAGTTGATCTGCGCTTCGCGCTCCACACATTGATGTTTAATCGTGTGTTTGGGGGCGTGGCACAGAGAAGTGTTGAAGGGTCACTGTTGCATTTCTGTGATTGGTTTGACGATCGCTCCGTGGCGCCTTTGATTGGATGACAGCAGAGGCGCCCATAACGATTGGCTGATGCCCGTTCACTCCGAACCAATGAAAACACTCGCAGTAAAAGCCTGTTGCTGGTGATAGGTTGCTTTCGGTTTCTCGCGAGCAGTGAAAACTCCGCGTGTTTTATAGTTTAGTTCTCGACAGAGTTTAATGAGTTTAATGAGTTTAATGGTCTCCAGAGCTGCACGATTATATTCCGCTCATCAGACACAGCTGAGTCAGATCATCAGACTGCACGAGCTGACTGTGTGTCGAGACGAAATGTGCAGACAGCGAAAACAAACCAACGATATTTACATATTCAGTTTTAGAGTTTTCTACAGTCACGAGGACACGTTTCTCAATTCTACAGTCACTTTTTCAAAACTCTTCACACAGTTCTAACCATCCTTCAGCTCGACAGATACAGAGAAATCCCAGCTGTAGGTATTTATACTGTAGATACTGCTATATTAACTACATTATCTATAGGCTATTATATATATATATATATATATATAAGACTTTTTTGTTCTCTTTCTCTGGATCATTGTTTCTACACTGATGATTCTTGTCAACCAAACAAGGCCATAATCATGTCTAGAACACTAGGGGACCATTGTTTTGAGGAATATAAAGACCAGATTACTATGGTAAGGTAAAGGGACTAAATAAATAATAAGATTTTTTTTGTAAAGTAATCAATCTGAACTGCAAATATTTTTATTTTAAAATATGCACCCGTTCAATTTTAGTTGTATTCCTAATATGTTGAAAACATTGTCACAATAATTATGAATTAACCTACATGAATCACATAAATGAAAGCCCAACTTTCAATTCAGAAAGGCGTAATTTGAGCTTTCAGCTGAACTGTATAGCCTACATGTATCTTAACTAGGGCTGCACAATATATTACATGTGATAGTCATCGTCAGTAAAGACGGTTCTGTGATTAGAAATAAATCTCCATCAGTTGCTCTCAGATGGAGCAGTGTTTAATACACAGAGCTGTAGTTCACTGATGAGCTGCGCAATTCATGCTCAGAATCGCATGATCCAATTATTGAGAAATATGACCCTGGACCACAAAACCAGTCATAAGGCTCTGAATTACATCGTCTGAAAGCTGAATAAATAATCTTTCCATTGATGTATGGTTTGTTAGGATAGGACAATATTTGGCTGAGATACAACTATTTGAAAATCTGGAATCTGAGGGTGCAAAAAAATCTAAATATTGAGAAAATCTCCTTTAAAGTTGTCCAAATGAAGTTCTTAGCAATGCATATTACTAATCAAAAATTAAGTTTTGATATATTTACAGTAGGAGATTTACAAAATATCTTCATGGAACATGATCTTAATATCCTAATGATTTTTGGCATAAAAGAAAAATGGATAATTTTGACCCATACAATGTATTGTTGGCTATTGCTACAAATATACCTGTGCTACTTATGACTGCTTTTGTGCTCCAGAGTCACAGATGTGTCCTAGCAATTGTAAAAAAACTGTATATATATCCAGTCTAATTATAACCTTTTCTCAATGTTTTCATTTAAAACACTGATAACTCAAGTGCTCAGAGTGATCAAGGTGATTGGAAATATATATATATCTGTGCTATGCTAATGATAATGACATTATTTAGTCACCTAGCGTGAAGATTTAGTCACAAATGCAGTTAGGGTTGTATCTGGCCATTAGTTATCCTTTTGCCTGGGTTTTTCCGCATCCAACGGTCTGCTGCCCTGTTATAACAAAACTTCACGCTTCTGTCTTTTGTCTATAACACCATGAAAACACGTTCTGTGGAGTAAGTGTGGCCCCTTCCAGTGTCTTATGGGAGTGGCGACCATCCAAAAAGCAAGATGAGGGTCCCACAATCTGACAGAAATGTTTGGGTGAAGAATCAGAAACCTCAGGCACTGATTCTGCAGGAGCACCGCTCATAATGCTCATAATGTTCATAATGTTTATTGAGCCTCTTCCTGGGGAAGATGAACAGGGCTACATATTGACCAGCAGCACTCATTGCACAATTGCAGTCACATTTATTCATGATTTCATATTAAAAATTGTGAAACCCTGATGTGACTGACAAACTGACTAGGGCTGTGTCAGGATTGTCTTGTGTGTCTTGTGTTCCCCTTCCTCTTGTATGCCCATATTTGGTTAGTTTCCTGTTCCTGTGATTATTAGTTAATTCTTGTCCAGCTGTGTGTGTTTAATTATCTAGTTATGTTGTGTATTTATAGTGTGTTCTGCGCTGTGTTTCCTGTGGAGTATTATACGTCGTTCCTGTCTGTCGTGTGAGTGTTCCCAGCATGTATGTTTCTTGCCTGTTTTGATTTATTAAAGACTCTTGTTTTGGATATATTCTATGTGTCCCCGTTCCTGGTATCCGTCTAGTGTAATCCGTGACAGGCTGTGTTCCACTTCACTTTTAGACACATACTTGTGAACTTCAGGGAATCCACTTTGTGAAGTGGACGAGGGAGGTTTAAATGGACAGACCCTCGATCTCTTGATTTCGACTGAGGGAGCGAGTCTACTTCATATGCACACTTCAGGCCGCTCCGTAGGCCACAGTGCCACATGATTGTGACATCACCGCAGATCACGTTTAATTTATCCCCATCCCAAACAACTCTATCATTTATAAATGCATTTATTTTAAATATTTGAAACAGCCCATGCATACCTATAAAATGATGAAACAAACTAATCTGCAAGGGAAAACTAAATGTAAACAATAACTCAACTCCAACTGGAACGCAGCCTATGAAATGAGCACCAGACAGGAGGTAACTTACAGTAAGTCCACACACAAGACCGATAACATAACAGTAGTTATCAACATCCCTAAAGAAATATAATTTAATAGTAATGAACTCAAATGTTTTGTGTGATGTGTAATTTAACAAATCATAATTGGTGAAGTGTAGTGATGCTCGTAGACTACATTAATTCAGTTTATTCTGTAATTCACAGTCACATCAGCTGTGACGGATATGAAGAGCTGGAGCACAACACGGGCGTTCAGACATCGGTTCTGGGTGAGACGCCTTCAGTTCTCATACATTATAAAAGACTAATGGTGTGGAATCAACATGTTTTTTTATTCCACGACTCTGTAATGATACTGGATTGTCAGATGAAGCGTTCTGTGATTAAACCCATATCGATGTGTTTGTGTGAATCATTGGCTGTAGCTGTGGAACTGCTTGTCTTGATGTGATGTGCTGGTGCTGATCAGACAGTGAGCTGCGGAGGAGATCGGAGCAGACGGCCGTTCTGGAAAACATCGAGGATCTGATCACACAGACAGACATGAACACAGATGTTACTGAATGCTAAACAGAGAGTGTGTCATGGTGACAGCTGATAGTTTCTACATTCTGATGGATGTGTTCACATTAAAAGTGTGCGTCTGTGTGTGTGTTAACAGACTGATGTGTGTGCATTACTGCAGTCGGCTCGAGCTAGCTGAACGTTATTTTGTTGCAGTGGATTTGGCATCAGGATATGGAGGACCGAGAGTATCGCTTAACAATAAAATGAAGAATCAATTTATTGATTTAATAATTCAAACATAAAAATGTATATAAATAAATCACTTTTTAATACAAATTAATTAATAGACAAATTTAAAGATGTTTATTTAATTTGTGCTTTTAAATGTAGTTTAATAAAACAATAAATTAAAAAAAAATTAAATGTATAAATAGACAAATTTAAAACTGTTTATTTAATTCATGTTTTAAAACACGGATTAATAAAACAAAAAGTACATTAATAAATCTTTTTAAATGCATATTTTAAATCGCTTTTTAAAAATGCATTTGACAAACGCTTTTCTCTCTCTATTTGCCAATCGAGTTAAAAAAGGCCATTGGACAGTGTACACGTGGGAGCAACCAGAGATGGGCACAATTACAGCAAAAAGTATTTAGTTACAAATTACAAATACAAGCTCATCAATTGTATTTAATTAAAATACAAGTAATTTGTAATTTGAAAATACAAAAATACAATCAATATTTTCCCTCCTTGAACAACTTATAAACAACATACTCTTTAACCCTAAAACTACACAATATATACAATATATTGATTAATATTTCTTCTAATTTCTGTTTACTTGAATACCATCAAGCATTTCTCCACTTTATTTTTTCGTTTCTTTATCGCTCCTTTATCGTTTCTTTATAAGCATGTCAAAAATAAGCAGTCCTGCGAAACTGTAGTCATACCACCTAATCCTATTCAAGAGAATGGCTCAAGCTATTTCACTGTCAACAGTAAAGATTAACTCCTGAAAATGTTGATATTTAGCTGTTAAAGGGCTCTATGTAGATTATAGAAGCCCTTGTTATTAACGACACCGGTGGCCGTTAAGCGAGCTGTGGTCAGTAACTCATTGCTCATGCTCTTGCACACACTCTATAGTAATGCCAGCGAGCAACGGTCAGTGAGATTCACCGACATCATGTTGACAGATGAGGTTCATTAAAATTACACTGTAATGACAGTTTCCCTTGGATTTTACAAGCAAAACCGCTCTGAGTCATTCACATAATAATTAGTCTACAGGCTGGCTTTCATTTTTAAATTTTTGTTACATGCTGTTCAGATATTAGCAATAATATTTATTTTAATTTAATACTTGAAAATTTTCAGTTTGTCTATAGAAACAAGTAGCTAACTTTTGCCAAGCACTTGTCAGCTAGCAAGTAAAGTTCTAGAGCAACATTTTCTTCTGTCCTGTAATAACATTCAGTGAGCAATATCTGATAGTATATATTTTAATATCTACTTAGCCAGTTTGCACTGAGCACCAAAACAGCTTCTTTCATTTTATTCCAGTTGGAACCATGGACAAATTAAAGGTTTATTTCACCCAAAAATGGAAATTCTGTCATTAATTACTCACCCTTATATCATTTCACACCTGTAAGGCCTTCTTTCTTCTTTCCGATGAAATCTGAGAGCTTTCTTTTCATAGGCACCAACACAACTTACACATTCCAAGCCCAGAACGGTAGGAAAGATATTGTTAAAGTACTCCATGTGACTTCAGTGGTTTAACCTTAATTTTATTAAGCAACGTGACTGCTTTGTTTGCACAATAATACATAATTTACAACTTTATTTTTGAAAATATTATTCTGCATTGTGTACACAAAAGCATTAAAATGCATTTGTGTTGTGTTCATGCCATAGAAGACTCGCGTCAACACAACACACATGAGTGAGTGTTCACTAGAGTACCACAACAAGTGTGTTTGAATAATATTTTTGGAAATAAAGTGGTAAATTACGTTTTTTGTGCAAAAAAAAAAAAAAGCACTCATGTCCCTTAATAAAATGGAATACTTAATGATTAATGGCATGAATTACTTGATGTCTTTCCTACCGTTCTGGACCTTGAATGTGTAAGTTGCATGACTGACTGTAGAGGGATAGAAAGCTCTCAGATTTCATAAAAAAATCTTAATTTATGTTCCAAAGATAAACAAAGGTCTTACAGGGGTGGAATAACACAAGGGTGAGTATTAACAACAGATTTTTTTTTTTTTTGAGGTGAACCAACCCGGATCCAAGAGGACATGATTCACTTGCATCTAGCCAAAAACTATGATAGGATATAGTTGGCAGTACTATTAACACAGGTGAAGAAAGAGCTTCATTGCCAGGTATGTTTATTCACACAAGGAGTTTGTGACAGAGGCTTCCACAGCACACACAGAGTGACAGAGACAAGACACAGATGATAAAAATAATATACTTTTTATGTGACACCGTCACATAAAAAGTAAGAAATAATAATATATTGTTTTTTGAAAGACCACAATATACAAAATAAAAATTATATGGTATTTGTGTGTACAGGTGTGTTATGAACAAATGCAAGGAAATGTAAATAAGAAGCTTGGTGTGTTAAATAAATGCATGTATAAATAGTGTTTTTTTATGTGTGTGTGTGTGTTTGAAGAAAGATATTGTATTATCTGAGAAAAAACAAAAAAAACAAAACTAGGCCTACTTTATGTATTTTGAGTATTTCAAATACAAAATACTGTCTCTCAAAGTATTTAATTACACATTACTTTTGATATTTTTTTGTCCAGCAAAATACAAATTACAAAATACTTATTTAGTAATTAAATATCGGTCCAACCGCTCGACCAATGATGCCATCGCCACTGCCCTCACACATCTGGACAAAAAAGACTTGTACATCAGAATGCTGTTCATAGACTTCAGTTCAGCATTCAACACAATCATCCCTCAACAGCTCATTCACAAACTGGTCCAGCTAGGGCTCAACACTTCTCTGTGCAACTGGCTGTTGGACTTCCTGACTGGGAGACCTCAGGCAGTACGGGTCGGCAGTAACACATCCAGCACCATCACACTTAACACAGGGGCCCCTCAAGGATGTGTGCTGAGCCCCCTCCTCTTCACTCTGCTGACCCACGACGACTGCACACCGTCACACAGCTCCAACCTTTTCATTAAGTTTGCGGACGACACGACTGTGGTGGGTCTCATTAGCAACAGAGATGAGACAAACTACAGGAGCGAGGTGAGCCGCCTGGCCGGGTGGTGCAGTGACAACAATCTCTCTCTGAATGTGGAGAAGATGAAGGAGATTGTTGTTGACTTCAGGAGAGTGCACACTCAGCATGCTCCTCTGACCATCAATGGTGCGACTGTGGAGAGAGTAAGCAGCACCAAGTTCCTAGGTGTGCACATCACAGAGGACCTTTTCTGGACTAACAACACTGTAGCACTGGCCAAGAAAGCACAACAGCGTCTCTACTTCCTCCGAAAACTGAGAAGAGCCAGAGCCCCGGCCCCCATCATGTACACCTTCTACAGAGGCACCATCGAGAGCATCCTTACTAGCTGCATCACTGTGTGGTATGGCGCTTGCAACGCGTCCTGCCGCAAGTCACTTCAACGCATAGTGAAAGCAGCTGAGAGGATTGTTGGTGTCTCTCTCCCCTCTCTCCAGGACATCTACAACACCCGTCTCACCCGCAAAGCCCTCTGCATTGCAGGTGATCCCACCCACCCGACACACAGCTTCTTCAGTCTACTGCCATCAGGGAGGAGACTGCGGAGTCTCCAGGCCAGGACCAGCAGACTGAAGGACAGCTTCATCCATCAGGCTGTCAGGAAGCTGAACTCCCTCCCGACCTTGCCCCCCCTCCCCTTTCTTACCCCACGCACCACTGAACTCTGACCCTCCAACCCCCCCCTCCCTTTCCCACTTACAAACTGTGACCCGCACCAGTCACTTTGTGCAGCATTGGACTGATCACTACCCCATCCAGCATTGACTGCAAACTACCTCCTATGTCAGTTTAATTAAGACTGTTCTCTGAGCTCTTTAGCTCTTCATCACTTTAACACTGATAAGCTCTTTTTTGCACTACACTCATTACATCTGCACAGTTTTGTTTATTTAATGGTTGCACTATCTGCCATGTGCCTCTTTTTTACAATGTCCTTATTTCATATCTGTATAGTTTGTATTTATATATATTTAAACTGTAATTATCTGTATTTTTACATTACTGTTAGTGTTTAGTGTTAACTGTATGCACCAAGGGTCTGAGAGTTACGCAATTTCAATTCTCTGTATGTATGTGCTGTACATGTGGTGGAATTGACAATAAAGCTGACTTTGACTTGACTTTGACTTTGAAATAGGTATTTCAAATACATTTAATTGAAATACTGCCCATCTCTGGGAGCAACCAATCAACTTTCGCCTCGATTTGAAGAACCAGCCCCTCTCTCACTTGTACATGTAACGCGCTGTCACTAGGGATGGGCGATACCTCTTATTTTATTTTTGATCTGATACCGATATTTTCAAGCCCAGTATCATCGATATCGATACAATACTGATACCTCTAAACTAAACTGATCTTTTAAATTATTAAAAGAATATAATCAGTAATTATACTCACTTAATATTAGATTTTAAAGCAATGTATTTTTAACATTTCATAGGCCTTTTTTTGTTTACAATGTCAGAAATAAAATATACTATAACTGTATTTTAGCCCTTTACAGGGGCAGTAACCTCAAAGGTGCAACTACACCCCTAAAAGGGAGAACATTAGTATCATACAAGTATGCATGCTTTAATGGTAGATATGTTTCAATTTATATATTTTTTACTCATTTAAAATGCTAAACAAAAATTATCTCTTAACAAAAACAAAAATTGTCTCTTAACAAATCTCCGTGTGGCGCCCCTGTGCACTGCATATACTTCATACCCCATATCTGCGCCCCTGTGCAGACATACATATAATTTCAGGTATTAGAATGAAATATAAGGCTAATAATAAACAGAATAGACAATATATTAAAAAACAATAACTATATGGTAATAAAAATATAGATATAAAATAGAATTATGAATGTGCAAATGCTTTAAGAGGTTATGTACAGATGGACAGTCCTGAGATGTTAGGCTATGTATTGTTCAGGTGGAATATAGCCTGAGGGAAAAGCTGTTCTTATGCTGTTCAGTGATGATTTATCTGCGTCCAAATGCAAGAACAGAAACAATGTTTTCTTACTGAAGGCCAAAACAGATCTCAATTAGGCTAATTCATGCGCATGCATGCTCTTGTTTTCTTCTTTGTAAGATGGCAGAAGAGACTGCAACGGGTGAGCTTGCAAAAAGTTTCTCGTGCGCACGCGATAGTTTCTTGTTCTCACGCGAAAAGTTTCTCGTGTGCACGCTAAAGTCTTCATTTTTTTTTTTTTTTTTTTTTGCAAATGTCCCTTTAGGGGCTTCGTACATTTATTCTGTGGCGCCTAAAAAAAATAATTTGGTGTCTTAGTTTTTTCTTATAGGAGCCAATGGCTCCTTACTTGATTTTTTTTTTTGTCTGGAGCTTGTGTTCAGTAGTGACCTACAGTAACTCATCGTTCATCCTAACATCCAGTGTGTGATTTATGCTCTGACAGTGTGCTGTGTCTGGTTGAGTTTGGACACTCGTGCTCTTCTGTGTTTTCTGATGAGGCTGTGTTTCTGCAGTCAGGTGTTTTATGGGTTGTGTTGTAGCGGTGGTGTGTGTTCTGGTGCGGAGGGTGTGTGAAGACTGCGCTCTCAAACTCTCTCAGACGTGCTGCGTGATTCTGGACTCCATGATCTCATGTAAGTCTGGGGCTCTCTGCAGAATATCATGTTAACCACACTGAGAAATGTACACTTTGTTTAATGTGGAGTTCACATGTCATGCAATGCCATGTATTGGGTTACAATTTTCATTAAATAGTCAATTATTATTATTTTTTTTATTTGTTTAACAATTTTGCATACACCTTTCATGAGCTATGTTATTATGGAGTAATATGTTTTGTGTTTGATCTTGAGGGCTGCTGGACTCACTGAGTGATAAAGGCTCTGAGACGTCAGCCGCTGGTAAATGTCATGAGAATAGTTCAGTGAAAGTATATGATCAGAGGTTTAGAGGTAATGGCTCTTCTTCTTCTTTTTTTTTTTTTTTGGTAGGTACATATGGGCTGGTGATGTATATTTATATATATACAAAACACACTAAAAATAAATTGACATTTATAAATTGTATTATTACAATCATTTGTTAGAAGTTTATGGTTACAGAAACAAAATCTCCAGTTCTTCAGGATTCTAAATTATTTAACAGATAAATAAATGTCTTCATTTAGGAAACTGGAAAATGTGATTACAGATAAACATTTAATAAACATGTAAAGATTTTCCTGCATGATCTATGTGATCTAAATCTGCTTCAAAGTTGTGTGACAGTTCAGAATTCTGCTGTCAGATGCATTAATATTTCATCCCTGAGAATCAATAATCCATTCTGGGAAGGTCTGGTCAGGCTGACATGCAGTAACCCTTACATTATTCAGAAGCAGAGGAGTGTTCTGGCCAGTGTAATGTCTCATGGATCGTCGTGTGTGTTGTTATTAGGGTTCAGGTGTTTGACGTCTCAGTGTTTGGTGGCTGTGTTACTGAAGAAACTTTCTTTACACACACTCTCATGCGTGTTCTTACATACAGACCCGTTTATAAAGGTGAGACTTCTGTCAGATTTCAGATTTATTTCTTATATTTTGCCTTCATGTTCTGCATTAGTGAAGGGCATGTTGTTTTGACAGTAAACAAGTGAATAGCACATAAGAAGTTTGCTGGTACAGTATGAATTTTGGAGATGGTTGTAGTGTGTTGACTGTCAGTCTATATTTGAGTGATATCACATGAGCAAGCGTGCTGGAGTTTAGACTTCCTGTGAGTGTGATATTGCTTTTATACAGCTACTCAATAAACAGGAAGTTAATGAGAAGTCTATTTTTGCTACACCAACGAAAAAGGTTCCAGTAGTTTTTGAACAAATTTGAGTGATTGCTTATAAAAACAGTTATTGGCACCTGGGGCAATGAATCCTGCAGGAAGAGACCCTGAAAATGACTCTACTGAAGCACAGACTGACAGACACTACCAGTCAACCGTTTCTGAACAATACGATTTTTAACGTTTTTTAAAGAAG
The DNA here is from genome assembly GCA_039654775.1 of Spinibarbus caldwelli. Lineage (NCBI taxonomy): Eukaryota > Metazoa > Chordata > Actinopteri > Cypriniformes > Cyprinidae > Spinibarbus > Spinibarbus caldwelli. The sequence goes on along the minus strand of CM077265.1, from coordinate 24,353,565 downwards.
TCTCTTCTAAAATTACAGAAATTAATACTTTTATTTAGAAACTCAAGGATGCTTTAAATTGATCAAAAGATGATGATAAAGAAATTTATAATGTTACAAAAGATGTTATTTTTTAACTTTCTATTCATCAAAGAAACTTGGGGAAAAAAAAATCTACTCCACTGTTTTCAACATAATAATAATAAATGTTTCTTGAACAGCAAATCAGAATATAGATTGATTTCTGAAGGATCATGTGACACTAGAGATTGGATTAAAGATGCTGAAAATTAAGCTTTGATCAAAGGAATATATTACATTTTAAAATATATTCAAATAGAAAACAGTTATTTTAAATAGAAAAATATTTTAAAATGTTACTGTTTTTGCTGTACTTTGGATCAAATAAATGCATGCTTGGTGATCAGAAGACACTTATCTTACTGTTCAAAAACTTTAGACTGGTAGTGTATGTCTGGAAACTCTTTTCCTTTAAAGTGATTTATTTTTGCAGCAGTGTGAGCTGTGTGTAATTGTGTTTTGTGCAGTGTCAGATGTCATCGCTGTACAGAGTGAATGGAGCTTTGCTAAAACCCTCCATTACTGACAGCTCTTTTCTGTAAGGTAAATGACTTTTACCAAAGTCCGTTTCAAGGAAAGTCCGTTCACTCGGCCGCCATATTTGCAACGCCTCCTGGCAGCTCAAACAAGACCAAGTCCTATCTAAATGAATGGGGGGATCCTGAGATCTCAAAAACGGCTCGCTGAACTCGTGATTAAATTACATATTTCAAATCAGCAACAAAATCTGAAATGAACTGCCCCATGAATGTTGTTTCTTATGCTCAAATAGCGTTTAAAAATCTTATTTTTCAGGCTAGAACAGCCAATGCAATGCGCTTATGAATGTGCACGCACAGTTCATCGACTGGCCGCTAGAGACTGGCTCCAAAAGGGAGTCAATCCCCATGTTAAAATGCCCAACTTTACAGTAGAAAAAAACATGTTTACAGCCTGGTACAAAAAATTATTTTGGTCTATATAGCTAATTTTTCCCTTCATGACAACTGTGAGGGGGGTGATTTTTTTTATAACTCATCTGTTTAAATTATATTAAGCCTTAAAGTTCTGCATAATTACGGGCGTGGCCACTTGAGTGGCAGGAGGATTGCCCGCTTGTCGCACCAGGTGGGCGTGGTTTCAGCAAGCAGCTCCACTCACTTCCTGCCTCTCTGCCCATTTTTGATTATCTGGGAGTGACGCACGGTGACGCGCTGCTAAGATGGCGACGGCTGGCTCCGCCCACTTTAGGCCTCAAAAACGCTCTTCAGAATCCTACGGGTGACGTCATGGACACTACGTCCATGTTTTTATACAGTCTATGGTCCAGCCCCAGGTGTCTATGGGAACCGGAGCTTCTAACGGCCGCTGCAGTGACGTAATGACTTTACCAATCAACAACTGGCTCTTTCATTTAGAAGGCGGGACTATCCCGCCATATTGCGCGTTGCACTTTCTCCCATTCATTAGTATAGGAGTGAACTGTCTTTGTATTTCTATAGTCTTTGCTTTTACACACTTTGAAGGTGTTCTCTACTGAGCTTGTTCAATGTGATTTGCCTTCACAAGCTCAAACCAGCAGTGTCTCTTAACACTCCAGTCAATACAGTGAGCTGCTGCTTAACTCTGCATGTCTGGTTTTGAAAGAGGTAGAAGTGAGCTCCAGAGTAAGAGCTGTGTCTGCTGTGTCAATAGGCCTGTCACGATAACAACTTTTTGTTGTGCGATATATTGCCCCAGAAATAATTGCGATAAGCGATATTATTGTCATTTTAAAGACCATTTTATGCCACTGAATATATAATCATAATGTAACAGCATAATAATGCAAGAAAGCCTAAACACTTCCAAATGACAACAAAATTTTAATTCTTAAGAATATTTGGATCATGGAAATTAAGTATCAAAATATTAGATACCTTAAAAAACTTGAATAAGTAGTAGATAAACATTTTCTAACAAAAAGTGCAAAGTAACAAGTAGAAAAAAAGAAAAATGCACAAAGAACTTGTATGGAGATTTTTCCATCTACAGATTTTCCCGACCTTCTTTTCTTTGTAAATTAAGGGTGCACACTATTGCTGAAAAACACAATCTCTACTTAGCAGTCAGATGTCCGCATGCACAAAGGCACAGATCCCTAAACAAGGCCATATCACATTTTTTAAATATGAACGAGCACCTCATGACTACACCACGTTATGTACGAGAAGCTGCAAAAGACACAGGCGCAAATGGAATGCAAAAAAACCACGGTGTCATTCATTTTTGAGTAAATATAATGGGCGATATATTGCGTCACCACAATATATTGAGGTCATATACATATATTGTGCGATAAGTCGATATATTGATTATTGCGACAGGCCTATGTGTCAGGTGTGTGTTGTGTTCAGTGTGGAGTGTGTGTTGAGTCAGCTGCATCATGAGGTGAACTGGCGTCACATTCTCTGGTGTCTGTCTCATCTGCTGATCTATCACTCTCAGACGCAGCGCTGCCTCACAGGTACAGCCAGCGCTCCTCAGCTTCTGATGAATGAATGACCGCTGAGGGAGCGAGTACAGCTCATGCAGTGTCCGTCTTTGCTCAGATCTGCTGTCCAGACTGCTGAGCTCAGCGTTTGACGGCTACGATGTGGAGAAGATGATCACGCTGTTCCTGTTGGCCCGCCAGGCGTCTCTCGAGGGTCCCGCCGTCTTTCACTCATACAGCGATTGGTTTAAAGTCTGTGATTCGTCTCCAAGCACTCACATATTAAACCCTTTAGTAGCCTTTACCTAAATTTGAGGATTTCAGATGATGTTTTTAAATATCTTTGTATTTTCATCTGCCTGGTGTTTAATCTGTTGCTGGTGATTTTCTTCATCAGTTGTCGTTTGGTGGCTCCAGCAGTTATCATGCTAAAAGCAAGAAGTCCACCGTGTTTCTCCTGAAGTTCCTGTCAGATCTCGTTCCTTATGAACCAATAAAGGTCAGACACGCGGTTTATATGGAGTTTGTTGGCACTGATTAAGATGCCGTTTGGACTGATCTCCCTTCTTATTTCCGTTCATTGCTCCGCTTGTTCTTCAGGTTCATGTAATGCATCCTCCGTTCATCGGAGGGAAGTATTGTTCTCTCCTGCAAGAGTACATCAGCCGTGTCAAGACCCGACCGAGGGATCTGAAGGTCTGAAACAGCTTCCTGATGTGCCTGTGTGTCATTGCACTGCACAGAAACAGGTGCATCTCTGCTGGGACTAACTGTAGTGTGTTTGCAGGTGGAGAACGGCTCTGCTGGTGCGGTCGAAGTGAGTCATGTGATGCTTCTTCTGTTTAATGTAGCTGTTTTTGGCATATTTTTGTGTTACAAAAGCAAGTCTGTTTTAGAGTAATTTCAAACTTACACAAGTATTTTAAGTTATAAGATTAAAATTCACACAAATATGTATAAGACGTGTTCCTTGTGGGTGTGCTTGAGGGATCAGCAGCATTCTGACAACCCATTAGGGGTGGGCGATATGGCAAAAATATCATATCTCGATTTTTTTTAGAAATATCACGATTCACAATTTTATCATGATTCTTTGTCATGTTGGTTTTTCTGTTTTACAAGTTGTCTGAGTATTACAGCCAAACTAATTTCCCTATTATAAAGACAAAGCCTTTTAAGGTAACAAAATACAAAAATGAATGGCCGATATTTAGGCCAAAGTAAGAGAAGATAAAAAATCTTTGTCATTATTTTATCTTTGTTATTAAAAATAAGAACAAAGATACACATTATGAATGCGCATAATTTACAAATAAAACAAACAGTGCTTTATTTTCAGGTACAATAGATGTAATTAGGAGCATTCAAGAAATTGAATGAGCAAATATATATATAAAAAACATATATATTGATTCCTATTAAATCATAGGAGAGTAGTGAGTGATTATTTTTCTCTTTGCGTTTTGTTATTTTATTAACATTAAAGGAATTGTTCACCCAAAAATAAAATAAAAAATGCTATTTTGTAGAACATGGAAAACGAAACAGTTGCTGGTCCCCAGTGACTTCTACAGTATTTTTTTCCTACTATCAAATTCAATGTGGACCAGCAACTGTTTGGTTACCCACATTCTTCAAAATATCGTCTTTTGTGTTCAGCACAAGAAAGAAATTAATACAGGTTTGGGACAACATGTGAGTGAGTAAATAATGACAGAAATTAAATTTTTGGTTGAACTATCCCTTTAATGACAGTCGGTAGCATGTTTAGTTCTGTCCCTTTAAGACCTGCACGCATCTAATATACAGGCATGCATCCGTTTTTCTCTCAACTGTTTACTTTCATTTTAGACATAACCAACTGAGTCTATATGTAAACCTTGTGTGTTTTGACAGTATTAGCGCAAAAGATAACTTCAGTAATCAGGCGCTGTTAGACAGGGCGCGCGCTTCAGGTGTACGGGCTCAGAAAAAGCTCCCGTGAGAGTAATAGTGATGGGAAGTTCGGATCATTTTACCGACTCGGACCTTTGAGTCTCGTTCAGCAAAATGAACAAATCTTTTTTCGAGTCTTTTCGTTCATTTTAGGAAAACATAATTAAAATGTTACGTGTTACTTCCCTAACACATCTACTACTTACGCAAACGTTGATCACATTGCAAACAATACAAAACTATAATGCTATAAGAAACAGAAAAGATTAATTCATTGTTTACCTAGGTCTTCGGTCTATGATTAGCTCACCTCACCTCTTATCTGACATGTCTTCGGATTTGAGTCATTCGTTCATCACGTGACACCCCCATAAACTTAACCAATGCAGTCAGAGCCGGAAAGAGAATTGATTAGTTCATCTCTCGAGTCGTTCGTTCTTTTGTCACGTGATATGACAGCATTGGATAGAGAAATTAGTTAATTTACAAGCTTCCTTACAAATGGGTGCATAATTATTATTATTATTATTATTATTATTATTATTAATAGTAGTAGTAGTAGTATTGTTATCATTATTATAATTATTTACTCTTACAGTTATGTGATGCGTTTCTGGTCTCAAATTGTAGATTTTTATTTCTTATAGTTTATAAATGTATGAATTCCTTTTCCCATAACACTGAATGTGGTAACAAAGGTAATAAAGAGTTAGTTATTATTATTAATTCTCTTTCCGGCTCAGACTGCATTGGTTAAGTATATGGGGCTGTCACTTGATGAACGAACGACTCAAAAACCCAAAGACTCGAAACAGGTGAACTAATTCCAGTACAGAACCTATAGGATGTTGCACATGCGCGACTCAACAAATCACTCCCCGAGACGACTTGTTCTTCCCGAGTCACATTAAAAATTCGTTCAGAAAGAACGAATCGTTCAAGAACGACACATCACTAGAGAGTAACTCTACCGCTGAGTTAACACTGATGTGAATGTATGTGGCGTTGTACAGTATATTGATACGGAGGCGCTAGAACTGCAACTGAAAGAATGTGCGCTGTAGCACGATACAATGATATTTCTCCAAAAGCAGATCGTGGAGACATTTTTATCGTCCACAATCAAAAATCATCATATCGCACACCCCTACAACCCACCCAAAAATGAGAACTGATATGGAAAAATAACCCAGCAATGGAAATCAACAGTCTCAGAAACTTGTATGAATGGACCAGCAGAGCTTGCTCAGTATCAGCAGCAGGTGTGTGTGAGTGCATCAGTGAGGCAAAGACTTTCAGGACAATGGCCTGGTGTCAACAAGGGCAGCAAAGAAGTCTTTTTTTTTTTTTTTTTAAGAAAAACATCAAGAACAAACTGAAATTCTGCAAGGAAGTATAAAGACTGGACAGCAGAAGACTGGTTATTTTCTCTGAAGTTTCCTTCTGACTGTTTGGGACATATGGAAAATTGATTGTCCAGAGAAGAATAAGTGAACGCTACCATGAGCCCTCTGTCGTGCCCACAGTGAAGCGTTCTGAGATCATCAGTGTGAGGGAGTGAGTTCTTCACAGTTCTGCCCATGAATAAAGTGATATAAAAATGTCCTGCAAGAGCAACTTCTCCTAATGATCCAGGAGTAATTAGGTAATGATCCATGCATTTTTCAGCAGATGGAGCTGCATGTCACAAGGCAAGAGTGATATTGAAGTGGTTCAGAGATCATTCCATTGAAATTCTGGATCCGTGGCCAGGCAACTGGATCTTAATCTCATTCTGCACGTCAGTTACCTGATGATTCTATTCAGAGACACGTTACCACGCTATTAGCCGATCCGACCCAATCCGTTCAGCAGCTCTCAAGAAATTCTTTCATTGTTAGAGAAGAGAGCAATAGAGGTGGTTTATCCTGTAGTTCAGAGGGAGGGATTTTATTCTTTATATTTTCAAGTTCCAAAGCAAGACATTTTTGTCGAATTTTTGATTTGAGGAGACTCAAAAGGTTCTTAAAGGAGCTTCCCTTTTTGTATGTGGCACACAAACAACGTTCTTCAGTCAGTGAGGGAAGAGACATTGGTTCACAAGTATAGACCTTCAATGGCGTTGTTTTCTCTCTCAGCCGATGCATTCCTCATGGGTATCCGGCTGATGGGCCAGTCAATGGATCACATCAACCCACTGGAGATTTGTGCACTTTTTCACAGAATTGCTCAGGATAGACACGGGGTGGCTGTCCAAACCATGGTTTTCCTTGCTCTTAGCCTTTTTGGTGGACAGAAGCACGGAAGTTATTGCTTTGTCTTTCAAGAAGACTAGGCAACCCATGCCTGAGACCTCTTCGTGAGCTGCCTTCATTGGTGTTTCTCTCTCTGACATCTGTGCTGCAGTGAGAGGGTCTCCCTGAGCTCTAGTGAGATTGTCAGTGTTTCTTCATCTCAGGATGTGAGTTTGCCTGTGTTTCTCCAGTAATCCTAGGTTTGTGGTTACTTTCTTTGACTTTGTTGGTTTGTGTCATCCACTCCTATAACACCATCTCTGGCCGTCAGGAGGAATGAAATAAAGGTGGTTAAGGATGCTGCCGTGGTTCTATGAATACGGATTTCACAACCAAAACCAGCCTTTTATTTAGCTCTTTTTTTGTCAGATAAAATGCAGTAATATTAATCAGTTTTACTTTTTACTATGACAACCAAATACTGACTGAATGTAAAGAATATGTTCAGCAGGAGGCAAAAAGTCAAGTCAAGTCAAGTCACCTTCTGTAACGGGGCTGACGAGACGTGAGACGTGCGGATCCATATGCAAGCTTTTATTGAGAAGAGACGTGGTCATAACAGGCAGGGTCGAACAGTGGCAAACAGGTATAACACAGGCAAGACAAAGAGTAAACAAGGACAAGCGTGAGTCGAACAGTATCCAACAGGGCAAGGCAGAGAGATAATCCAGGTACAAAGCAATAATCCAGGCAGGGGAAAATACAATTCGAAATGGGCAAGGCAAGACTAGAAAACTACAACAGGCTCTGTAAGGTAGCTAAAGCTAGAACAGCGATAAGTGCATACAATACTCGGCGATCTGTGAACGGAAGTCCATGGTTTATATAAGGGGTGTAATGGGAATCAGCTGTGTGATCAGTCTCAGGTGTGAGCGTGTGATTAGTGAAATGGCTGCTGGGAAATGTAGTCTGGAGGTGACGTGCAACAGTTAGTGTAGTGCAAGAGTCCATGTAGTGAGCGGGTGACCTCTGGTGGTGAACGACCGGAAGTGCATGGACAGGATTTGTGACACCTTTATTTATATAGTGCTTTTAACAATACAGATTGTGTCAAAGCACTTAACAGTATCAAATTGGAGGATAGAGTGTCAGTAATGTATAATAATAAGATTAAACACTCAATTTTCAGTTAAAGGCATTTCATTATTGAATTCAGAGATGTCATTGTCTAGCTCAGTTTAGTTTAAATAGTATCTATGAAATCAAATTGATGATAATCGTTAGAAATTAAGTGTCCCCAACTGAGCAAGCCAGAGGCGACAGCGGCAAGGAACCAAAACTCCCTCTGTGACAGAACGGAGAAAAAAAAACCTTGGGAGAAACCAGGCTCAGTCGGGGGGCCAGTTCTCCTCTGGCCAGGATATTATTATTTATTAATTTTTTTTACTTATTGTTTTAATTAAATGTTAAATGTATTATATTTCTATTTTTATATTGTTGCAATTTCTAACAATAATAGTATTATGTAGTTAGGTATTTTATTATATTTTAAATTATTTTGTTTAATTTTAAGTTTTATTGTATTTAAGTCGAGGTCTTCACTGGGGATATGTCCCCGGGGCTCATCCAGGTGTCCGGCCTCCGCCGACGATCAGGGTCGCAGACATCATCTCCCGGCGCCGATCCACCATCTGATCCAGACACGGACTGAGTAACAGAATAAGAAAGAAACAGACAAATATTAGCGTAGATGCCATTCTTCTTACGATGTAAAGAGTATATCGTGTGTTATGAGGAGTGTTCCCGGTTCCGGTTGATCTAATTAATGCAGCCTAACAATCCTTTAACGGATTTGAATAATAGAAGTGTATTAGTGTGTTATGTGTAAGCCAGGTTAAAGAAATGTGTCTTTAATCTAGATTTAAACTGACAGAGTGTGTCTGCCTCCCGAACAGTGTTAGGTAGATTGTTCCAGAGTTTGAGTGCTAAATAGGAAAAGGATCTGCCACCCGCAGTCGATTTTGATATTCTAGGTATTATCAAACGGCCAGAGTTTTGGGATCGCAGCGGACGTGGAGGACTATAATGTGATAAGAGCTCGCTCAAGTACTGAGGAGCTAAGCCATTCAGGGCTTTATAAGTAATGAACAAGATTTTAAAATCTATCTGATGTTTGATAGGGAGCCAGTGCAGTGTTGACAGAACCGGGCTAATATGGTCATACTTCCTGGTTCTAGTAAGGACTCTAGCTGCTGCATTTTGGACCAACTGTAGTTTATTGATCAAGCGTGCAGAACAACCACCCAGTAAAGCATTACAATAGTCTAACCTTGAGGTCATAAACGCATGAATTAGCATTTCTGCATTTGACGTTGAGAGCATAGGTCGCAATTTAGATATGTTTTTGAGATGGAAAAACACAGTTTTACAGATACTAGAAACATGGCTTTCAAATGAAAGATTGCTATCAAACAGTACACCTAGGTTCCTAACTGATGAAGAAGAATTGACAGAGCAGCCGTCAAGTGTTAGATAGTTTCTCAATTTGGTGTGTTTCACTGGGCCGTGAAGAAATATAGAGCTGAGTATTATCAGCATAACAGTGAAAGCTAACACCATGTCTCCTGATAATATCTCCCAAGGGTAACATGTAAAGCGTGAAAAGTAACGGCCCTAGTACTGAGCCTTGAGGTACTCCATACTGCACTTGTGATCGATATGTTAGCACTTCATTTACTGCTACGAACTGATGGCGGTCAGATAAGTATGATTTGAACCATGCTAGGGCACTTCCACTAATGCCAACAAAGTTTTCAAGTCTATTCAAAAGAATGTTGTGGTCGATAGTGTCGAACGCAGTGCTAAGATCCAGTAGAACTAATAAAGAGATACAACCACGATCAGATGATAGAAGCAGGTCATTTGTAACTCTAATGAGAGCAGTCTCAGTACTATGATACGGTCTAAATCCTAACTGGAATTCCTCACAGATACCATTTTTCTCTAAGAAGGAATATAATTGTGAGGATACTACCTTTTCTAGTATCTTTGACAGAAAAGGGAGATTTGAGATCGGTCTGTAATTAACTAGATCTTTGGGGTCAAGTCAAAAACCCCTCTGAAACTGGCCCAAGAGCCTAGTTTAAATGTTTTGATTTTATAATATTATGCAATTTATTTTAAAATGTCTTTTTTCAATCGTGTTGACAACATTAAGCTATTGTAGTTTAATGTATTTTCGGTGTCCAGCACAGCAGGATGTTGAGAAGGCCGTAACACATTTCATGATCACCAGCAAGATCCCAGCAACAGTGATAGAGGCCAGGTACTGTCAGACACACACACACACTCTCTCTCTCACACACACACACACACACACACACACTCTCTCTCTCTCTCTTTCACACACACACACACACACACACATTCTCTTTCTCACACACACACACACACACACACACATGAATTTGTGGTTTACAGGGACTCTCCATAGGCGTAATGGTTTTTATATTGTACAGACTGTATGTGCTATTGCCCTACACCAACCCTACACCTAAACCTACCCCTTACAGGAAACTTTCTGCATTTTCAGATTTTCAGTACATTCCCTTCTGTGTGATTTATAAACGTTTTGAAAAGTGGGGACATGGGGTAATGTCCTGAAAAGTCACCTTCTCCTTGTAATACCTGTCATACCCTTGTCATTATACAAATTTATGTCCTCATTTGTCACAAAAACGCGCGCACACACACACACACACACACACACACAGAAGACAGAACGTGCACCTACACAAAGCGTTAAAGTGGAGTGTGTGAGTTGTTCAGCAGTGTTTGTGTTCCAGACATGAATGATTCCTCAGATCATGTGATGTGTGTGTGTGTCTGAGAGTCTCCACGCTGAGATGAGGAAACGGCCCCCGCTATAATGAACATTTGAACATCTTCCCTTCTAATAACATGTAATGAGAAGCATTTCTAAACCTGCTGTCCAACAAAAGAGAACATTATAACATGTTTTCACTCCACAACATCAGTCGAATGTTGGAAATAACTTTCTTTTGTGAGCTGATGTGGTTTCTTATCACAGAATGATGCAGAAATATATATTTTGTACTGTAAAAAAGACTATGTCGATTAGCAGTAGATTATAAATATACTTAATTATTATGAAAATACCTGAGGTGGTTTTAAGTACACAGATAGACTACATTGTTGCAGTCGAGTGTTTATTGTCTTAATGTTTCATCATTCAAAACATTTCTATCTTCTTTTATTCAGTCACAGCAATAGCTGGATATTTTTGTCCATATTAGGGATTTCCTGGAGCATCATGAGTTCTGTTACTTCTGTGATGCATATGTGTGATGCATTCTGTGATGTGGATTTTCAGCGTGACGGTGCCCTCTGGTGTCCAGTATGAATGAAACAGACATTACATGTGTTTATAGGGCTAAATAATAGCTAATGCATAAAAATAATACTTATCTCAAAAGAAATTCGAAGTAGACATATGATAATCCATGTTTTTCTACAGTGTACAGAAGTTTTTGGAGTTTTAATTAAAGTGTACTGGAGTTTTATTTTTTTTTTATTATTTTTTTTTTTTAAATGGCATTTTAAATAGCAAATCACCCCATTTTAAATGGCAAATCGATGATACTCCAAATTTTTTCCAAGGTCGGCAGGTCTGGACGTACCGTTTTGACCTGCTGGAGCATGAAACTGGATAAAAGAGACCAGAAGATCATATGCTGCAATTCCAGCCAAAATGTCCCCCCCGCCACATTTTTAAAAATGTGACTAAAGAGAATGCGAATAATTTCGTTTCCATCAAGTTTGCGCATTACCTCTGTGTGTCATGGAGCAGCTGGATGAGTTTGATGTACTGTAATATAATTACACAGTGTTATTAACTGCTGCCAAGAGATGCATAGTTTGAGTAAAGTAACTCACATAATAAACGCCACTAGGCTTAAAAACAAGAGTGTCTTTCTTGGATTAATTATAAAAAAAAAAAACGTATTACTTGTACTACTATGGGCCTGTCTCAATATCCATTGAGAGCGTCTGCAGTCAACAGGAAGTGTGCAAGACTGTGCCACGTCTGATAAAGGCCCTTCTAAAAAAAATACGAGAACACCTAAAATTAGATGTATTTGTTTATTATAGACACATTAAAACACAAACCCATTTCAAACACCCAACATCATTTCATCACAACAGCCTGCTCCATATCTGATGTGTTTATGATGGTGAAATGATTAATCAGTGCTGTTATTAGCTGCCAGTAAATGTGAGTGAGTCTTCACTTCCTGTGCTGTTTGTGTTTCCTGCAGCTGGATTTAGAGATCTCTGCAGCGCTCAGCAGCACACGCTTCAAATGAGACGCCGGAAACCTGATGCATCACCTCTGGCTGCTTTCATATGAAAACATGCTGAGTCTGTCAGGAGCTTCCTTCCAAACTCTAGTGAGCTGCCCGTCCTGAGAGCCTCCGAATTACAGCAGCTCAGTGTGCTTCACGTGATTGGCTGTTCATTGCTGATGTCACATTTTCAGGTGCAGGCATGAATTGGAAACGCTGTATCAGACTCCAGATTTCAGTGTTTAATGGCTAAACTGGGCTGGATGTATTTGGTTTGTCAGCTCTAAACCTTCTCTATAACTTCCTTGTTTTTGCGTGCGGCTCGTGAGGATAAAATATGACTTTACTGTGAGCATTTAAAACTCCTAATAAAAGCATGTGGAAGAGAGCTCTGCTGCGGCACACATGCAGTGAGCTCTAGATCATTCTCAGTCTGCCTCATACGGTGTGGTCAGACTGAAGGCAGCATGTTGAGCCGCTGCTGTGGATGAGTCTGGAGGAGCAGGAACACTGCGGCCCCGCAGGAGAGGATGCACCATAGACATGTGCACGTTCAGATTGTGTGCCTTCTCGAAGCGCTTGCGGATCACACAGGCCAGCTCCAGGTCCGCCTCCACCTTGTGCTTGGTCATGTGATACTTGAGCGAGGCCCGCTGGCGGCACTGGAACCCGCACAGCTCGCACCTGAAACACACACAGATCAAGCTCTGAAACACACGTGTCCTGGAAAACCTGGAAAATTGATGACTAATTTTCCAGTCCTGGAAAACGCATGGAAAATGAGAGAAAATGGAAAATGTCCTGGAAAATCTTGTGGTTGTTCTGGAAAATTATTATTATTAAAAAAAAAATAAATAAAAAAAAGGAATTTTATTTTCCTTTAGCCAAGCCTGAAACAAATAGCCTAGTGTAAGTAGTAGAAAATGTTCAAACTGCCATAAATCATAACTGGCCAGTTTCTGCTCCAAACACGCGATTAGCAATCTGCTCTTTTGTTTTATTTCAGATGATCTCTGTTCCGGACTTGCACACAAACTGTATTGCAAGCGTTTTCCAAAATGCCATTTGTGTGGAAATATCATGAATCTGTAAACGAGACATTAACAAAAGCCAGAGAAACTGAAGATGAATGAGGAGAAAATACTGGCAGAGCAAGCTCACTATTAACAACACGCAAAATATTGGAAGAAAATCCATCAAATTGAATTGGGGGTGTTTATATGAATGTATCTCTGAGGGGAACTGTCTCAGAAAAGCTTAGATGCTTAGATCAAAGCTGATTTATCCTCGACACGTCCACAACTTCGCTTGGGTGCGCGCGGCAAATATGACGTCTCGCGGTGTTGGCGGGAGTTTGCTTTGAGTGCACGTGACATCATTTCGTGTGGCGGCGTGCACAGCACTTTTTTGTAACTTTCCGCGCAGCTCCAGATCCGAAGATGCACGACTTCAGAGCGACTCTAGCCGAACATGCGCGTCTGTCAAACAGAAGTAGTTTGATGGGATGTTCAAACTCCATCAGGTGCTTTTTGATGCTTTGATGGAAAACAATGCATAGTTTTTTTTTTTGTTTGTTTTTTTTTTTGCATAGTTTGTCCAAGGCTTTTAAATTGAAGTACATTTTATTTTTTTTTGTATAAAAATAGAAATATCATTCATTTAAATACTATTTACACACTATTTGGTTAATGTTGTCTTGTGTTTGATGTGAATCAAACCCAAAAGCTTATTTGAATCAGTTTGTACATAAAGAAATTATTAATTCATCAACTTCATCACGCGAGAAGTCTTGTACTGGCAAATGACTTCTTCTCACCGGTGATTCCCGATGGTTTTAGAGGACAATTACTCCTCGTCGCCCCATGTCGTTTCAAAGAATAGTACAACGGCGAACGCCACAAGTATAAAAGCCTCGTCCATTTGGGAATGTGCGTGCAGTCAGCGGAGCGGAGCCAGGGGAACGTATAAATCAGCCTTTATCAATACTAAAGTAGTATTTCTAGGTGCAGCACTACTTTGTTTACAGCGGTAACCAGGGAAACGCTGTATCGCTGCTGTTCCATAAGCACCACCTGCTGGTAGAGAGCGAATTTGCGTTCTCAATCAACCAGTGTGCTGTTTTTGTTTACTGCAGATATTTTATTATGTAGCATAATTTCACAAAGACAAATTTAGACCATTCTGTTTTTGCTTCAAATTTTGAAATGAGATCAGACACTGCTCATGTATGTAGAGTCTTTCTTTGGATCATAGAGCTGGATGATATGGCCAAAATTTATATCACGATATATTTCTTAATTTCGGTCAACATGATATAATTCCGATATCGATATGAACAATATTTAATTACTGCCAAGAATGCCCACAACAGATGTCTATACAAACTTATGAAAAATGAATTTGCCAAGTCTATGAAACCTCCTTCTATTAAACTATATAATTTAAAAAAAATGGTACAAATAAATAAATGTTCACCTTTTGTTTGTATTTAGCCTTCATACAAACAAGAAATGTGAAAGCACTGTCAAATAAACATAAGACTTTCAGATTCACCTTATTAATATTAATATCAGCTAAACTACAGTATAACATAGGCTGATTCTTATAGATGGAAACAAAAGTTCTTCAGTCAGGATAAAGAATATGAAAAGTGCTCAGAGTTACTGCAGAAAACAGAAAAAAAAAAAGAGTGAGCAACAACAAAAACACGTTGCTGGACACGGGGTTATTGAAAATACCAAATTCATTCTCTGCCAGCAGGAGGCACTTTTGGAGCAGCAGAAACATCAGTTTCCCCGGTAACAGCTGTAATCAAAGCAGCTCCGCTCATGAACGCTACTTTATCAGATAAAATGGAAATGCCATCGAAACTTTTCTGAAGACAGTCAGTTCCCTTCAAAGATACATTCATTTAAAACACCAGCGCTGCGTTTTGATTTTGAAGCGTGCAGTGCTCGTTTATTCAACGAAGTCAACCGCCACAAATAAATCAATGTATGGGAAACACTGGTAATGTATATCGAAATATCGGAAATCATATCACCGTTATTGAAAAAAAATATTGTGAAATATATTGATATTGAATTATTGTCCAGCCCTATTGGATCGTGATTAAAATGCAGTGGTTACCTCTAATTTTAAATGGCTACAGAAAGTTTGTCCTGTAATACAGCAAAAAACATCTTGTTCATGTAGTCATATTTTCATTCTATCTTATCTCTTGCTTAAAAAAAAATAAATAAAAATTAACAAATCGGAATTTGCTTGTAAAAAATCGGAATTGGCCATGAAAAATCAAGATTGGTGCATCTCTACTGACTTTTGACAGATTGAACACTGATGTGTTTCCAAACCTTCTATCCAATGTTCAACTTTAAGAGAACTATTTCAGTAATTCAGTAACTAATTATTTTGATTATTGGCAAAAGTAGGCTATTTGTACTTCTGTACCATATCGATACTGAAATCTGAAACATGCATCAATACCGGCCTCTCTGCAGTATTAGTAGTACCAAGTACAGACTCAATTCAGTGCTCACTGATAGGCGGCTGCTTTCAAACGCTTCTGTGAATATTCAAACGCTTTCTATGAACAGTGATATGCAATGGCCAGTCAGAGATGTTTAAGTTAGTCAGAATCCACTCATTTTTCACTTGACCCTTTTAAAGCAACACTTAATTGAAAATATTTGAAGGATACATGCCAATATTTTAAAATAGTTTTCTTTAATATTATTCTTAGCCTAAATAATGAACTGATTTAATTTATTTTTATTTTCAAATAGGTAAATCAAATAATTTAATACTTCCAATATATTTTGATTGTTTTGCCATGGCACTGAAATTGGTTCTGAAAATCATTTGTTGTAATGTATAATTAAGAGCTCATATTAAAGAGCTGATTTTATAGTTAACCCTCAAAGACCGAGATAGCCACCCGCGGCTAAAAATAACTATTGTTCTTAAACGTTTAATAACTTTTTTAACTTCTGATATGCTACTCCTATCTGAATACTTCAAAAAGTGCTGTAAAGCGGAGATTCTCTGCTTTTCGGAGATATCTCATTTGTCTCATTTGGATATTCATTCATTTGAACTATTTGTATTTTTGTTGCAATTTGTGCAATTGTTTTCACTATTAGCTGCATGGTTTGTGTTTATTGTTCATACTCAGATTGAAAATATATTTCTCTGAAAAAAAGTCTTTTTTACTGTGACTTTTCTACTTTGTTTTGTTATTATATAACACTGTTTCCATTTTCTTTACTCCCTAAACGTTTTTGGACACATCTATATTGTTAGTAAACTAAATAGACCTATTTTTCACAGAAAAGTGCCTATAACAAAATTGCAATAAATGGCTATAACTTGCTTGGGGAATGTTATATGTAGACAAATTTTTATCTGAAAGTGTAAAACACCCAGATACAACTTTCTAAAGAAAAAAATCCAAACTTCAGGAGTTTATGTTTTAGTACACAGTAAAAAACACCCAATTGTTGCTTGCATTTTTCTTAAAATTCTGGAAATTCATTCATTCTTAGAAAAAACTGAAGGAAAATTGAGACTTTAAATTAGCTAGACTGAAACTTCAATTTCTCTTGTTTATAATGATATAAGGCACTTGATGCTGACTGCTAGAATAGGTCTGAAAAAACAAAGAAAAGTGCAGGTGTGTCAGGTGCCCCAAAAATGTTCTAGGTCTTTAAGGGTTAAGTCATGGCCATAAACTGTATGTTTTTAAAGACTTCTCAAGAGAGGAATAAATTACTTCAGGCCATTCTCCTTGTCATTTATTACCACCATAATTAAAATAAAAATGTCCTGGAAAATGATCACCGAAAAAGAGTGGGAACCCAGACAGACGCAGCTCTGTGAGAGCGGAGGATACTCACTGCAGCAGTTTGATGCACAGAGATGCTTCCTCTGCTTGAACGTCTGGCCGCACTCGTCACAGATGTAGTTCCTCACCTCTGGGAACAGGAAAGCAGTCATAATCATACATAGCTTCATGTTTTATAGCTGTAAATCAGATTCTCTTTGGCGATAGAGTAGCCAGTGATCTGTAGTGCAGCTTTAATGACATTACGCTCCAGGAAGTGACATCATGTGTGGTAGGAAAACACAAACATCAGTAAGTATTATCAATAGATTGGGTGAATTCTGGGATTAGCTGGCTCCTCAAAACTATTGTAGGGCCCTATGATTTCTGGCATCCAGTCTTGCATTAATTGGACTGTTTCGATATTTGGCAATTTGTGGATGAATTAATGAACAGTAGGGCTGTACACACGGAATCGTGATATAGACTAGTGTCTGTGAATATTAAACTGCAATAACCTGAAGCCTGCATGTCTCTGTGTAAACGAGCGCCACAAAACTCATGAACTTCATCTCCAGAGCTGCTCTGAGAGTCACTTCAGCAGCATTTCACCATTTCTTCATTTGATTACCAACATTTTTGATAATAAATTTGAATTCAATCATAAATCCAGAAAAATCAAAACATGCAACAGAATTTCTTTATAAATAAATAAATAAAAAAAAGTTGTAGGGCCTATTATTGTAAAAATATTAATACTCAAATACTTCAATAATTTAAATTCTATCAATTCAATTAATTAACAGGACTGAAATTGAAACAGATCCCAGGTTTATAGGTTTACAATAGGAATAGTTCCAATGGCATCTAAGAATACAAACTTCAGTAAGCAGACACTTAATCACACTTAGTATTACAAAGGGGAAGTTTCTCCACTGTAAGGGGCCCCTGGCCCCAAAATGTTGGAAAACCCTGCTCTAAAAGATTACATCATGTTCATGAAATGACACGCGTCAACTTGATACCATCAACATTTCTAAAGTGTGTTAAAATGCACATGTAAGGTATCTGTCATTCCCTCATTGAGCAATGACTAACTTCAGCTCTTCATGAACCTCCTGTTGTGTGAATAAGTTTCTCAGAGGAAGGGTGTTACCTGTGTGGATGAGTTTGACGTGTATCTGCAGGTATTGGTCGATCATGAAGACCTTGTTGCAGCCTGGATGTGGACAGGGCCTCTCGCGCACCTCCTCATGATGCTCCTTGATGTGTTTCTGAGGCGGGACACATTCAGTGAGTTCAGCTCGTAATGACAGTCGACAGGTGTTTCAGATGACCAGCAGTACCTTCATGCCATCGGCTCCTCTGTTGACGGCTGTACAGCCCTGATGAGGACACTTGTAGATGGTGGGCAGATCCTCTCTACCTGACACACAGTCAGAGCAATACAATCACTGAACACCAGACACCATCTTCAAGCTCTATCTTCTGGCTTCTTAGGGATTTGATTCTTGTGAATCAGTTTAGAAGTGCTCTTCTGTATTTTGCAATGCTAAATGCTCACACTGATGACAAAAGCATTTTGAACAACTTTCAGTGGAGTCATTCAGGTTCCTGGGCACCACCATCTCTCAGGACCTGAAGTGGGACATTCACATAGACTCCATTGTGAAAAAGGCCCAGCAGAGGTTGTACTTTCTTCGCCAGCTGAGGAAGTTCAACCTGCCACAGGAGCTGCTGAATCAGTTCTACTCTGCCATCATTGAATCCGTCCTCTGCACTTCAATAACTGTCTGGTTCAGCTCAGCTGCCAAATCTGACCTCAGAAGACTACAGAGGGTAGTCCGGACTGCTGAGCGAATCATTGGTACAACCCTCCCCACTCTCCAAGAACTGTACTTATCCAGAGTAAGCAAAAGGGCTGGCAAAATCACTCTGGACCCCTCACATCCAGCACACTCCCTCTTTGAACTGTTGCCGTCTGGTCGACGCTACAGAGCTCTGAGCACCAGAACGACCAGACACAGGAACAGTTTCTTCCCTCAGGCAATCCATCTCATGAACACTTGACAATAATAACACACACTATTTATACACTTATTTATCTAACACACATACTTAGTCTACATTTCAATTTACACATAATATACCTGTTCATACAAAACTGTCTACTGTGATATACCTGTACATACAATTGTCATTTTGTGTATTGTTATTCCTTATTTACTTGTCCTTTGTAATTCTTCTTTTTACTATCTGTGTTTTTTGTTCTGTCACTGTCATTCTGTTGCACTGCGGTAGCTTCTGTCATGAAAACAAATTCCTCATATGTGTAAACATACCTGGCAATAAAGCTCATTCTGATTCTGATTCTGATTCTGAAGTGCCCGTCTCCTCACATGACTGCATGTCTGAGATATAAACAACACTCGTTACATGCAGAAGATACTGCACACACACTATCTTTTCGAATAGAAGATGCTATGCAAGCTTAAAAAATAAACTGACAGGAGAGTTACAATTGACTGGCTGACTCTTGCTTCAAGTACGACTGAATCATAGTGCTGCCTTTGACCCCATGGATCACAACATTTTCTTGGATAGGCTGGAGAATTTCATTGACATCTCACTGTCAGCTGGCATTAGCATTGTTTAAGTCATTTATATGACCAGTAACAAATAATGTAAATGTAGAAATGTCATATCAATTACACATTAAGTATGGTGGGCTGCAGGGCTCAGTGTTAGGCCCTGTGCTTTTCTCCTTGAATTATCAGAGAACATGGAAATTTTAGTTTTCATTTTTATGCCAACAATATTCAAGATTTATATTCTCTCAAGGCAATGAAATTTACAAAATTTCAAAGTTAAAAGATTGTATTTTCAATATCATAGAGTGGCTGTCTATCAACTTCCTTCTACTGAATTCTGATAAAACAGAGAGCTTAATTATTGAACTAACAACCTCTAGATTTAAAATGTTAACCTGTCTTGATGGTTCTACAAAGTTATCAAATTGGACAGATAGTGAAACTAAACTGCTCATCTAGGTGGATGAAAACTGTGTTCAAAGGGTTTACCAGTATTTTGTGAACTAGGGCCCTATGATTTCCGCGATGTGGAATTGCGGAATCCAGTCATAAAAATGGATTTTACTGTATAACACGGAATGTCATAGAATGCCAAATTTTAGATGAATGAATCAAAAGTAGGTCATAACACTTACATCAAAACGCGATATTGACTAGTGTCTTTCAATACTAAGCCACAAAAGACTATTTAAATATGAATCCTGCATGTTCTGCGTGTCTCTGTGTGAATGAATGAATGAATGAATGAATGAATGAACACATACTGAAGCATGCGTGAAGCTCACGGCATTTTCAGCATCTGCCGCCTCAATATATGAGTACATAAACACATGAAATTAATCTCTTGAACTGCTCTTAAAATGGAATTAAAATGGAAAAAAACAAAATAAAGAAAAACTAAAATGTAAAAAATGGAATTTGGAAAAAAAATAAAACCGAATTTGGTAAAAAATAAAACAGATTCCATAGTGCCCTGAACTCGGCTAACTATTAATTGTGTACATTGTGTAAAGTGCTATATAAATGAAAGAGAAATTAGAACATCATTAGTAAAGTTGCAAATATCTAATGTTGATCAATTAAAGTCATCTTTTTTTTCAAAAACAAAAATATCAAAATTCCAACTTGGTGCATATAATTGCAAAATATAAATGCATCAGCCTGATTTAAACCAGTAACCGGTTGATGAGTCTGGGTTTCTCTGTGGTTTCACCTTGTGTTCGGCCCGCAGGAGTGCTGCTGTGATTCTGAGGTGACTGCTGACTGCTGCCCGTCTCTGTTTGCCTTTGCTCTGGCGTCACGTTGAGCTTTAGTGGTGTCCACTCCAGCGTTTGATCTGGCCTGAGCACCGCTGGTGTCTATCTCGTAAGTGTGACCGTCCACACATCCCTACACCACCTTCAGGGCCCCTCGACACTGGCCCTCCAGCACCTGCTGCAGATCAGGGCAGCAGTGGCAGCCCTCCGCATGACTGTGAGCCCAGGACACCAGACTGTGCAGAACCCGTCTGTCTGAGGTGATGTGCGACCCTGCCAAAGACAAGACCATTGTGACCCTGGACCACAAAACCAGAGATTTATCCATCATCTGAAAGCTGAATAAATAAACTTTCCATTGATGTGTGGTTTGTTAGGATAGGTCAATATTTGACTGAGATACAACTATTTGAAAATCTGGAATCTGAGGGTGCAAAAAAATCTAAATATTGAGAAAATCACCTTTAAA
The DNA here is from genome assembly GCA_039654775.1 of Spinibarbus caldwelli. Classification (NCBI taxonomy): domain Eukaryota; kingdom Metazoa; phylum Chordata; class Actinopteri; order Cypriniformes; family Cyprinidae; genus Spinibarbus; species Spinibarbus caldwelli. The sequence goes on along the minus strand of CM077265.1, from coordinate 24,332,401 downwards.
GTTGTCCAAATGAAGTTCTTAGAAATGCATATTACTAATCAAAAATTAAGTTTTGATATATTTCCGGTAGGACATTTAAAAAATATTTTCATGGAACATGATCTTTACTTAATATCCTAATGATTTTTGGCATAAAAGAAAAATGGATAATTTTGACCCATACAATGTATTGTTGGCTACTGCTACAAATATACCTGTGCTACTTATGACTGCTTTTGTGCTCCAGGGTCACATATAAGACAAGAACGCATGTCTCTGAACGTGTACTTACGGAATAAAGTGATGTCTTCCTGTGACGACGAGCACTCAGTGCTGTTCCTGAAGGAGACAACATGATCATTTCACTTCAGGAATGACATGAAGACAGAAATAAAATGGAGTGTATTTTCAGGAGCTGCTGACCGGTCTCTGGAGGCGGGCGTCAGGTTGACTCTGTTCCTGAAGTGCAGCTGTTGCAGATGAACTGGGACAGACGGGGGTCTCTGTTCATGGGGTTTTCCTAAGAGCTGCTGGACATCAGTGCAGAAGAGCGGATAGACGGCGCAGGACTGCGCAGACGCCGCGTGGAGAACTTCCCGTGACACGGCTGACAGAAGCTCGTGCTCATCCGGCCTGTGACAGCAGAGAGAGGTCAGAGGTCAACATCTGACCACCACCATCATCAATTCAGTTACAGGAGACTGGAGCGCTTTTACTCAAGAGAAGCATTTCAGTCATCATAGTACACACAGAGTCAGCCATAACTTCAACTGTCATTTTAGTCAAATATTTCTTCTTGGATTTAGCTATTACATTTTTTAAATTTTAATTTAAAAGCTATTTTATAGCAACAATATATTATATTAGTATCTACACTACCAGTCAAAAGTTTTTGAACAGGAAGATTTTTAATGTTTTTTATAGAAGTCTCTTCTGATCACCAAGCCTGCATTTATTTGATCAAAAGTACAGCAAAAACAGTAAAACTTTGAAATATTTTTACTATCATTTGAATTTATTCCTGTGATTTCAAAGCTGAATTTTCAGCATCATTACTCCAGTCACATGATCCTTCAGAAATCATTCTAATATTCTGATTTGATGCTCAAAAAATGTGTATTATTATTATTATTATTATTATTATTATTATTATGTTGAAAACAGCTGAGTAGATTTTTTTTCAGGTTTCTTTGATGAATAGAAAGTTCAGAAGAACAGCATTTATCTGAAATAGAAATCTTTTGTAACATTATAAATGTCTTTATCATCACTTTTGATCAATTTAAAGCTTCTTTGCTAAATAAAAGTATATTTTTTTATAATTTCTTTGCCAAAAATAAATAAATGAATTATACTGACTCCAAGCTTTTGAATGATATAGTGTATAATGTTACAAAAGCTTTTTATTTCAGATAAATGCTGGATCATTCTATTCATCAAAGAATCCTGAAAAAAAATACTCAACAGTTTTTAATAATAATAATAATAATAATAATAATAATAATAATAAATGTTTATTGAGCAGCAAACCAGTATATTAGAATGATTTCTGAAGGATCATGTGACACTGAAGACTGGAGTAATGATGCTGAAAATTCAGCTGCGCATCACAGAAATAAATTACATTTTAACAGATATTCACATAGAAAAGAGTTATTTTAAGTTAGTTTAAATATCAAAATTGTACTGTTTCTGCTTTGGATCAAATAAATGCAGGCTTGGTGATCAGAAGAGACTTCTCTAAAAACATTTGACTGATAGTCTGTTATTAAAACGAACAGGATCACAAAGACTTCCTAAGAAAGTGCTTAATGCAAAAAGGTTTTGTTTAAACATTTTAAACTAATATTTTATATTTTCTGAACACAGCATGCTTATTTTTAAAGCCTTCGTAATATTTTAGCATGTTCACATTGTTTGGAGGAGAGCATGAGACAAAAAACATTTAGTAATTAATTAGAAAAAAAAGTTCTTTAAAAATGTTCTTTTGTTTTGAAGTTTTAGAGACTGAGAGTTTGACTTTAAAAGATTCCTCCTGACTGAAGGTCTATTTTAACTTCCACAGTACAGTGAACACTGCTTTATAAAAGACTATAACTGAGTGTTTGTGACGGAGACCAACACTTCATCAACATCCTCAGAGGAGCTTATTCAGAGGCGTCTTCGAGAAATAGCGCTTAGAAAGTCATAAACGCGATATGATCTGATATTTCATGAAAACACGACCGGAAGCGCTCTGGCGTCAAGGAGTAGCGGATGTGACGTCACTGTGCCAGAACACCGCTCGTGTCCGCCAAGAGAACTGCTGATATTTTTTTTTAGTATTATTTAGGATTAATTAATATTTTGAATTAGGTTGTATTTTTATAGTTGTAGTTTTATTTAGTTTTGGCTTATTTTGTTTCACGTAGCTGTCAATTCAGTATTTATTTTTTTAAGTTTACTGTTTTTTTTTTTAATGTAATATGTTTTATTTTATATAATGACAACTAGAGTTGTTTTTAGTTAATAATAACAACAACACCACCGATCCAGGGAAAATAATATATGTTCGTACAAGTCTTTATTATTTTGGGAAGATTTTCATTTGCATTACACGGATGAGAATGAATGAAAATACAGTTTGATTCACAAACAGTTATTGTGTGAATCCTGGCTGTTGTGTCTATATGAATTGTTAATCTGGTTTAAATTTTTTACCATTGAATTGATTTGTTTAAAATTAGCAGAAAATACTTTCCATACCTTTGACCCCAAAAAACTCAAAAATAATTTCCCCAGCGTGATCTACGGGAAAGAGACGGGAAGTGCGTGAAATCTCGCGATACTCAGAGCGACAGAGAAGAGTGTGATGTTCCGCTGAAAGCTGCTTAGTCGCGCGCTCGACGCTTCCTCGCGAGTCCTGTTCCCGGCATGAGCTGTCGGTGAAGCCGTCAGAGGTGAGTGGATCTCCGCGATGGAGCTGAGCTCGGGCTGTCCGTCTCCTAAAGAGGAGGGCGAGCTGGAGGACGGCGAGATCTTCGACGAAGAGCCGCAGCGGCAGAACCCGCGGCCTCCGCGACGCGCCCGCCCCAGCAGAGCCATGATGAACCGGCGAGCGCGTCTGAACCCCGGCGCTCCGCCGCCCTTCCCCTGCGGCCCGCGGCAGGCCTTCGAGTCCGCGCCGCGCTCGGGCTTCTGGGAGCGCAGCCGCTTCAGGTACCGCGCGCACAGAGCGTCAGACTGGAGCCGCGCGTCGCCCAGCAGGAGGCGTATCCTCACGCGACACCGACTGCTCCATTCACTCTCATTAATCTCACTTTATAACACTGGTGGTTCACTCACACACTTCCAGTTAATTCTGCTGCTGTTATAAGGCTCAGCTTTGTTAAATAGAGTTTGATACGAGCTTTCCGTTGATGTGTGGTTTGTTAGGACAGGACTGAGATCTGAGGGTGCTCAAAAAATCCAAATATTGAGAAAATCACTTTTAAAGTTGTCCAAATGAAGTCCTCAGCAATGCGTATTACTGATCAGAAATCAAGTTTTGATATGTTTATTTTTGTTTATTTTTGAACTGTAAATGTGTGCCATTCTGTTTCAGTCATGTCCCCTGCTTGAGAAACATTCCAGTGATCTGATCAAAACAAACCCGCGCAGACACAAAATGAGAGCATTCTGTGAATTATTCATGGTGTTTATCATTTAATATCAGACAGCAGATGACAGATGTGCAGTATGTGTTGTTGCTCCTTAACCGCGGTCCTCAGAGAAAGCGGGCCGGTGTCAGGCGCGGCGGCCGGCGAACAGCGCTCCTAAAGCCGAGGCCATGGACGAGAGCTTCGAGGATCTGCTGCAGAAGTACAGACAGATCCAGCTGGAGCTGGAGTGCATCCGCAAGGAGGAGAGCATGGCCCTGAAGCAGGAGGAGCAGCCGGCCCCGGCCCCAGCCCCGGCCCCGGAGGAGGAGAAGAGAGCCTTCCAGGCCTTCAGCCTCAGGCCGCTCCGACAGAAGCTGCTGACGCCGGCCGAGAGAGACGCCCTGACCGGCAGAGCCGCTGCGGAGCCGCAGAGAGCCCACGGAGAGGAGAAGGACCGCGGTCAAGACCACGGTATCACTGACCTCTCGCTCACAGTCGTGACAGGCTCTTGAGCTCGCTCCTGTATCATGATGACAGCCGTGCCTCTCTTGTTTTCTCTCAGCTGTGAAGGACGAGGAGTCAGACCCAGACCTCAGCGTCTCTGCCGGGAGTGACCAGACCCCCGTCCACCCCAAGGTACTGACTGACCTTACTCTACTACTGTATTTATATCCTGAATTTCAATTACACAAACTTGCATGAAATAAAATTAATAAATAATTTAAGCTTCAAAAGTTAAAGCTTTAACAAACATTTGACATTATTTCTAGCAGATACTGCTTTGGTCCAGAATGAGAGCAGTGCTGATACTTTCATTTTTGGTGCTTGCCAATACCTGTATTTTCACTGTATTTATATTTAAGTATAAGTATTGGATAGAGAAAATGACTGTCATTAGTTGACTTAAAATTTTAAGAAAATAGACGTTTCCTATAGTACTGCTCATGCTTAATTATGTCTAATAAAGTGTACTGTTCAAGCAACATCACATGATGTTGCGGTCATATTCTATATCCAACAATTTAACTACAAACTGTCCTGTATAAAAAAGGCACAAACAAATCTTTAGATGGAACAAACTGATCTGGCTGAGGGGAAGTTTGTTGAATGTTGGAACTTGATGAATAGTCAAAATGAGATGATATATAAAGCTGGGATTTGACACAAATTTCACGACTAAATTCTTATTCACAAGCTTGCGGTTAAAATTAACACTCAGTGAAGCTCTTATAATAATAAAGTTATAATTACATAATAATATATATTTTTTAATTCGCTTTTTAAAATATAAACATTTAAATGGTGGCTGTCATAAAAACATGGCAGATTTATTCAATCATAAATGAAACACTGAAGAGCAGTAAAATTATAATGAATATGTTTTATGGTGCATATATTTAGCAGGATGCTCCTGTCTAGAGTTTATTTTTCTAGCCGACTAACGAGTTTATGGTCGCAGAATGTTTTTTTTTGTTTTTCTGAGGTAAATGTGACGTTATGTGACATTATTTACAAGCTGTTATATTGAGGTCTTTGTGCGGCTGAAACTCTGATTGAGCGATAACGAGACAGGATACAGATTTTGGTAAGCTGTACTCATTCTTTTAACTTGCCTTTGGATGTTTATTCATGTTTATTTCATGCTGAAACTGATGTTAAAGCAGAGGAGATGATCAATTCACGCACACTTCTCTTGATCTGTTACTCCACATTAAACAGCACCAAAACAGCATTTTTGATCAAATGGACAGAATTTGAAATCTGAGACTTTGCTTCAAATCAAAAGTAACAAAGCTTACTGCGATTTATTGGATGGGAGGTGCGCTAGAGTGATCTGTTCATTAAGAGAAACAGGCTAGACTAACTGATTCCCAGGACTGAAGAATGGATATGGTTCTGCTTGTGTTTTCCTGTCTGCAGAGGGAGGATGAGGAGGATCTGTCGGAGCTGCAGCTGCGTCTCCTGGCTCTGCAGTCGGCCAGCAGGAGGTGGCAGCAGAAGGAGCAGCAGGTGCTGCAGAAGAGCAAGGAGAAGATCACCAAACCCGTCAAAGCGTCTCAGGACAAGAGCGAGTCTCCGTGCGACCGGAGCAAGATGAGCGGCAGAGCGAACGCGGCGTGCAGATCGCAGGAGAGAGCCAGAGCTGCCAAACCCGCTCCAGACAAGAGCAAAGCGGCCGCCAGAGCCAAGAAACCAGCCCACCTGAGTAAGACACAGCGTTGGGGATCGTTTGAATTTTATCAATTACAATTCCGATTCTGTTTATTGATTCTGATTCTTATTGATTCCCAGTTTCAATTCCAATGTGGTTAAAAAAAAATGAAGTCAGACATTTAGATATCAAACATATTTATTCTGTGTCTCTTTTTGCAAAACATTTAATTGCTGCTGAACACCATGAACAAAAATCAGCCGGCTACATAAACACTTTTTTTTATTTTATTTTTTTTTATTTTTTTATTTTTTTAAGTTCTCTCACAATTCTGAAGAAAAAATATTAGACAACTAAAAAAAATCTCATGGAATTTATGAATGGAATGATTCAATGACTCACTCAAGATTTACTTGATTCATTACTGGATGAATCAGTGTTTCTGAATGAATCTCTCGACTGAATGATTCATTGACTCACTCAAGATTTACTTGATCATTACTGGATGAATCAGTGTTTCTGAATGAATCTCTCGAGTGAATGATTCAATGACTCACTCAAGATTTACTTGATTCATTACTGGATGAATCAGTGTTTCTGAATGAATCTCTCGACTGAATGATTCAATGACTCACTCAAGATTGACTTGTTTCATTACTGGATGAATCAGTGTTTCTGAATGAATCTCTCGAGTGAATGATTCAGTGACTCACTCAAGATTTACTTGATCATTACTGGATGAATCAGTGTTTCTGAATGAATCTCTCGAGTGAATGATTCAATGACTCACTCAAGATTTACTTGATTCATTACTGGATGAATCAGTGTTTCTGAATGAATCTCTCGACTGAATGATTCAATGACTCACTCAAGATTGACTTGTTTCATTACTGGATGAATCAGTGTTTCTTAATGAATCTCTTAAATGAATGATTCAAAGACAAATACATTTTTAACAGCCCCTTTTCGCCACCTAAAAAAAGATGCACACACAGGAATTGATAGGAAGAATTGAAATTTAAATTTTACAATAAGTATCTGATTCCTGACCTTAAGTATCCGATTCTGGAATTGGAATTGATTTTCAATTCCCAACCCTAGACTTTAGCCAGTTTAAGGTAATCAAAAATCTGTTTACATGGTGGATTCTTAGTCAGAGTATTGTCTTAATCGTGTTAAAATCTGAATATTGTTGTCCATGTAAACGCACTGACTGACACACTGCTCATGTATGTGTGGGTTGCAGCCAAGCAGGCCTGGAGGAAGCAGCAGCTGCGCAGCTGGAAACTGCAGCAGCAGAGGCAGCAGGAGGAGCAGAGGAGCAAGCAGGAGGAGGAGGAGGAGCGGAGGAAGAGAGAAGACGAGATCCGCAAGATCAGAGACCTGTCCAATCAGGACGAGCAGTACAACCGCTTCATGAAGCTGCTGGGCTCCAAGCATCGCTCCCGCAGCAAGGTCTGCCGCTCGAGTCCGCTGATGAAGCCTGGAGCTCAGAGTCTGATGATGATCATGTGACCTGTGCTCTCTTACAGTCTTCAGACGCCGAGCAGAGGAAGCTGGCCAAGCAGAGTCTGGACACCTCAGGAAACCTCTACCAGTACGATAACTATGATGAGGTGGCTATGGACACGGACAGTGAAACCAACTCGCCAGGTACAGGAGACGAGTGATTAGGGCTGGGAATATAAATTGATGCATCACGAATTGAGAAATGATTCAGCAATCGATTCTGAAATTTTCCAAATGCATCATGATTCTTCTCTGGATTCGATTCTGAACTTAGTTTTTAACAGCAGATGGCACTGTGTGCTTTAGAAACAGCCATACTCTGCTTGCTTCCAGTTCCTTACACAAAAACACCACTTGAACCTCAAATAATCATTCATAAAGTTTGAAAAGGTTGAAGCAAATTACAAGGGTGTTCACAGCAGGCTGTGTTTACATTAATCTTGCATCATAAAAGCATTCTACATTTAACCACTAGCTGAACACACAAGTGTTCTTTAGGGCTCTTCTTCATGAGTATGAGCATCTGCTGTTAAAAACTAAGCTCAGAATTGATTCCAGAGAGAATCACAAATGCATTCAGAAAATCTCAGAATCGATGCACGAATCGAAATGCATCGATTTATCATCGCAGCCCTACAAGTGATGCAGATATGTCTCTTGCTCCGTTACTGTACTGTTATATGATACGAACTCAGTTCATTTAAACACATTTCAGACTGTAACTGTGTTTATGATTGTTTGCAGCCACATCACCGACGCACGACGCACTGCCTGTGTTTCCTCTGGAATCAACACCTCACAGAGAGGTACGATTAACCCACACATCAGTCAAGATCAAACACCAGCTGAGATTACGAGAAAAAGACATGCTTTTTATCCACCTTTATCCTACACCCCATGACGCTTTTTACACTGTAAACAATCAGCAAAAGGTTCGCTCTATAAATGCAATAAGCATTTTCAAAAACTGGGTACAATAGGTAACGTTATTTTACTTACCCTTCAATCACTGATCATTAAGGACATTTAAAAGTGTAAAAGCATTAACAAATTACTTTCAGCATACCATGAATAACTCCTAAAGATCCTCCTCCTATCTGCAGCAATATTGCAGATGTGTTAAATATCATTATAATAATATGTCTATATTTTGGAACAATTACATTTTACAGCATCCGTGTGAAAACAAATCTGAAAAGAGATATGAGGATCTGGGGAGAAAAAAATAAAAGATTCTTAGTGCATTCCAGGGAATTATTCATGGTTTATTTCATAAATTAAATCGGGAGAGCAGACAACAAATGCAAAGTATGTGTTTTTTGTTCTTTATTTGTCTTTTTTCATTTACTGACAGCAGAATACAAAGGAAACATGAAAATAATCAGGAGGAAAATTTATGCAGTGGGCTGAAAAGAGTTATTATATAGATATTGTTGTTATGTCATGTCATATTAATATACCAAATGTAATGTTATTCTCCTGACTTCAGAAAACAGAAAATGAATGAAAATTTACAGCTCATTCAGTCAAAATGACGAATAAGGGTTATTTTTAACGCAATCTTACGATTTGTTGCAGTATGAGTGGAACTTCCCCAAACTGGAAGTGCATCCCATGATTTAAAATGCAGTAGAATTGTTAAGATAAAGGTGGATATGTGACAAACAAGAGTTCACCCAAAAGTAGTTGTAGTAAACAAGTTCATCAAGACTTTTTTTAACTTCAAATCTAACATTCAATCCAGATTATGTTTACAGCTTTTTGCGGTGTTGAGTATCACAGACAGTCGGTCTGTTGAGTGAATGAATGCACTGGCCAATCAGATGCATTTAAATCAGCCAATGAGACTATGTCAACAGACAAAGTGAGGTTTAAGTGATCTGATCCACAGATCTGTGCTAATTTACCTCAATATTCATCTGTTTTCAGACCCAAAAGTCTTATAGTTCCTATAGTCTAAATGACATCTGTCCTGTGCTGATGAGGTCATTTCCTGTTCTGATGAGTCAGGGTGTGGGGCAGCACTTCCTGCAGCAGATGGAGTTTGTGCGGCTGACTCCTCCTCCTCCTCTGCCTCCGCTGCCGCCCCCCGATGAAGCGGAGCAGCCGCCGAAGCCGCCATTTGCTGATGAGGAGGAGGAAGAGGAGATGCTGCTGAGAGAAGAGCTGCTCAAGTCTTTGGCCAGCAAACGAGCCGTCAGAGCAGAGGTAAGGCCTCAGAGTAAGCCATTAAAGCAGAGGTAAGGCCGTCAGAGTGTGTCTGTTGAAGCTTGAGGTCAGGTAAAGCAGAAGTAAGGCCGTCAGAGTAAGATGTGTCTGCTGAAGTGTGAGGTCAGATAAAGCAGAAGTAAGGCCGTCAGATTAAGGTGTGTCTGCTGAAGCGTGAGGTCAGGTATTGCTGAGTAAAGTCAGAGTAAAGTGTGTCTGCTGAAGCATGAGGTCAGGTAAAGCAGAGTAAAGTGTGAGTAAAGTCAGAGTGAGGTGTGTCTGCTGAAGCGTGAGGTCAGAGAATGCAGAGTAAAGTCAGAGTAAAGTTTGTCTGCTGAAGCGTGAGGTCAGATAATGCAGAGTAAAGTGTGAGTAAAGTCAGAGTAAGGTGTGTCTGCTGAAGCGTGAGATCAGGTAAAGCAGAGTAAAGTGTGAGTAAAGTCAGAGTAAGGTGTGTCTGCTGAAGCGTGAGGTCAGAGAATGCAGAGTAAAGTCACAGTAAAGTTTGTCTGCTGAAGCGTGAGGTCAGATAATGCAGAGTAAAGTGTGAGTAAAGTCAGAGTAAGGTGTGTCTGCTGAAGCGTGAGGTCAGGTAAAGCAGAGTAAAGCAGAGTAAAGTGTGAGTAAAGTCAGAGTAAGGTGTGTCTGCTGAAGCGTGAGGTCAGAGAATGCAGAGTAAAGTCAGAGTTAAGTTTGTCTGCTGAAGGGTGAGGTCAGGTATTGCAGAGTAAAGTGTGAGTAAAGTCAGAGTAAAGTGTGTCTGCTGAAGCATGAGGTCAGGTAAAGCAGAGTAAAGTGTGAGTAAAGTCAGAGTAAGGTGTGTCTGCTGAAGCGTGAGGTCAGGTAAAGCAGAGTAAAGTGTGAGTAAAGTCAGAGTAAGGTGTGTCTGCTGAAGCGTGAGGTCAGGTAAAGCAGAGTAAAGTGTGAGTAAAGTCAGAGTTAAGTTTGTCTGCTGAAGCGTGAGGTCAGGTAAAGCAGAGTAAAGTGTGAGTAAAGTCAGAGTAAGGTGTGTCTGCTGAAGCGTGAGGTCAGGTAAAGCAGAGTAAAGTGTGAGTAAAGTCAGAGTGAGGTGTGTCTGCTGAAGCGTGAGGTCAGAGAATGCAGAGTAAAGTCAGAGTAAAGTTTGTCTGCTGAAGCGTGAGGTCAGGTATTGCAGAGTAAAGTGTGTCTGCTGAAGCATGAGGTCAGGTAAAGCAGAGTAAAGTGTGAGTAAAGTCAGAGTAAGGTGTGTCTGCTGAAGCGTGAGGTCAGGTAAAGCAGAGTAAAGTGTGAGTAAAGTCAGAGTAAGGTGTGTCTGCTGAAGCGTGAGGTCAGGTAAAGCAGAGTAAAGTGTGAGTAAAGTCAGAGTAAAGTGTGTCTGCTGAAGCATGAGGTCAGGTAAAGCAGAGTAAAGTGTGAGTAAAGTCAGTAAGGTGTGTCTGCTGAAGCGTGAGGTCAGGTAAAGCAGAGTAAAGTGTGAGTAAAGTCAGAGTGAGGTGTGTCTGCTGAAGCGTGAGGTCAGAGAATGCAGAGTAAAGTCAGAGTAAAGTTTGTCTGCTGAAGCATGAGGTCAGAGAATGCAGAGTAAAGTCAGAGTTAAGTTTGTCTGCTGAAGCGTGAGGTCAGGTATTGCAGAGTAAAGTGTGTCTGCTGAAGCATGAGGTCAGGTAAAGCAGAGTAAAGTGTGAGTAAAGTCAGAGTGAGGTGTGTCTGGTGAAGCGTGAGGTCAGATAATTCAGAGTAAAGTGTGAGTAAAGTCAGAGTAAGGTGTGTCTGCTGAAGCGTGAGGTCAGGTAAAGCAGAGTAAAGTGAGAGTAAAGTCAGAGTAAGGTGTGTCTGCTGAAGCGTGAGGTCAGGTAAAGCAGAGTAAAGTGTGAGTAAAGTCAGAGTAAGGTGTGTCTGCATCAGTGTGATGGAGCTGCTGTGTCTCTGCAGGACGCGTCCAGCAGCAGTGGGCCTCCTTCTCCAGCGCTCAGACCCGTGGCTCAGCCCAGCAGCAGGAGCAACCTCACAGCCGTCAGCCTCAACACAGTCATCTCTCACGCGCGCACGCTCAAGTTCATACGCACACAGCCTGCGCCCAAAGCCCCGTTTGTGGTGAGTGACACAGGTCATTACATCAGATATGTGACCCTGGACCACAAAACCAGTCTTAAGTAGCTCGGGTATATTTGTAGCCATAACAAAAAATACACTATGGGTCAAAATGATCGATTTATTTATTTTTTTTTTATTATTCCAAAAATCATTAGGATATTAAGTAAAGATCTTGAAGATACTTTGTAAATTTCCTACCGTAAATATATCAAAACTTAATTTTTGATTAGTAATATGCATTGCTAAGAACTTCATTTGGACAAATTAAAGGCGATTTTCTCAATATTTAGATTTTTTGCACCCTCAGATTCCAGATTTTCAAATAGTTGTATCTCAGCCAAATATTGTCCTATCCTAACAAATCATACATCAATGGAAAGATTATTTATTCAGCTTCAAAAAATTAACCCTTATGACTGGTATTGTGGTCCATATAATGAAGAGTGAAGGCTTTATGAGGGGATTTTCCTTGTGTTTGCCGCAGCTGCCTCGACATAAGTCTGTGGTGGTGCGTCTGAACGGGTCTGATGACAGCGACTCTGACGGAGAGAGCTGCAGCCCCGCTCAGAGCGTGTTTGGAGGACTGGAGTCCATGATTAAAGAAGCTCGGAGGACAGTAGAGGTGTGTGAACTTAAGCCTGAAATACACTGTACAACTTTAAAGGTGCAGTAAGCAATTTCTGAGGAACACTGTTGTCCCTTGTCCCTGTCTGGTGGAGTCGCTCGGTAGAGTCGATGGTCTTTACACACTTCAGTCTTCACACGACGAGGGCCGCCGCGACCGCTGCTGCGGTATAATAACCTTCTTTATACCCGTCTAACAAAACACTTAATTGAATTCAGCTGGACACACTTTCCTGTTAATCACAATAAATGGCCACGCAAGTGCAGGTACTATCAAGGTACGCCATACAGTACGAGACCAAACGCAACTAGTGTCAACTTCTCCAGACAAAAATCTGTGGAGTGTAATCTAGCCTTTCCACTCAATTCACTAGAGCTATGAAATGGGTAGATACATGGACAGGAAATTCAGCACTAAATTAAAGCATACAATAATGTAATATAGACATTGGCGTGACATTATCGTGAGTATCAAATGAATTTAAGTATAATGTCTGACTTGCTTCATCATTTTGAGTCACTTTGAAAGTGAAAAATCTGTTTCTACTTCCGTTGTGTCTAATAATAGACTCTAAAGATTGCAAACAAGTTTTGCACATTATTAGGCTCAATTTATTCTAACATGTCTAAAAACTAAGACATCAATAATAAGTTACTAAATATTAATAAAATACAACTTCTAGCTACACATACAGTATAAATGTCATCTGAACAGTCAGTCTGCACTGGTTAGTTGTACGCTGTCTGTGCTTGATTCACTAAATAGAAGCCACTCGTTTGAGTGATTCATTTGGGGATCAGTTTTTGGCACGTTTTAATCAGTTTTTGATGATATTTTGCTTTCAGGCAGCCAAACCGAAGCATTCAGTCTCAGAGAAGGAGAACAACCCAGTGAAGAGTGCAGAAGTGCTTCCTGATGCCAAGAAGATGGAGTATCGGCTGCTCAGAGACGATATGGCCAGGTGCGTTCGCTCACATCTTCATATACGCTTCAGATGCTTTCAACAGCGCTGGTCTCAGTGAGGACCGGACTGAACGTTGAAATCGGTTCTGTGTGTTTATCAATCTGATGTCCTGCTGCTAATCACTCATGTGCTGTGTTCAGTCTGGAGAAGCAGAGGTCAGGCCGGCTGGAGTTGGTGATGGGCGTCCCGTCTCCTGCGGGCTCAGACTCAGAGCTGGACGTCCTGGGAAGAGCAGCAGATCTGCAGGAGAAGTTCAATCAGCACAAGTGAGCGTCCACGCATCAGCTGACAGGGATTCTGAAAAACCTTAATTCACCCTTCCTCAAATTAGACCACCACAGCAAACAAGCCTTAATGTGTCTTGATTTAAGAATCTTAAAGAAAACAGGACAAATATATTAAGAAAGAACATCACTTTTTTGCAGTATTATTAAATTGCAATAAAAGTTGTTTTCATATTCTAGTGGTTGGGAGCAGAGCTATTCAAGCCTTTTTTTTTTATTGGATTGAAAAGTAATGGAGATCAGTTGGAAGATGTATTTTCAAGCTTTGAAGTGTTGCTAATACAGCTTATAGTGTGCTCTCTTGACTTATATTTAGAGAACATATTGACACATTATGTTCCCCTTAAGTTTTCTTTAATTGGTCTTAAAAAGTTCTTAAACTCTTACATTTAAAGCTGTGGAAGCCCGGGTTGATCTGTGTATTTGCACTCATGCCGGTGACTGTGGTTCCTGTGCAGAGCGCAGCTGTGTAAAGACGAGGCTCTGCTGAAGCAGCTCCTGCAGCAGGAGGTGAAGAAGAAGGAGTCTCTGAAAGCAGCCGAGGGGAAGGTGATGCGACTCAAAGAGCAGCTGCTGGCGTCAGAGAAGATCGTGAGTGCCAACAGAGTCCTGCTGAAGAAGCTGCAGGAGCAGGTGAACTGAATCTCACAGTGCTAGAGGCACTCTCTTCTGATCACCAAGCCTGCATTTATTTGAGCCAAAGTACAGCAAAAACAGTAACATTTTGAAATATTTATACTATTTAAAATAACTATTTTCTATTTTAATATATTTTGAAGTGTAATTCATTCTTGTGATTTCAAAGCTGAATTTTCAGCATCATTACTCCAGTCCCATGATCCTTCAGAAATCATTCTAATATGCAAATTTGCTTTTAAAGAAACATTTATTATTATTATTATTATTATTATTATTATTATTATTATCAATATTTAAAACAGTTTAGTACATTTTTTTCAGGATTCTTTGATGAATGGAAAGATATAAAGATGAGCATTTATCTGAAATAAAAAGTTTTTGTAAAATTATACACTATACCATTCAAAAGCTTGGAGTCAGTATAATTTTGGGGGGGGGTTTATAGGAATTAATACTTTTATTTAGCAAGGATGCTTTAAATTGATCAAAAGATTTCTGTTTCAGATAAATGCTGTTCTTCTGAACTTTCTATTCATCAAAGAAACCTAAAAAATTCTACTCAGCTGTTTTCAACATAATAATAATAAATGTTTTTTGAGCAGCAAATCAGAATATTAGATTGATTTCTGAAGGATCGTGTGACTGGATTAATGATGCAAAAAATTTAGCTTTGAAATCATATTTTATTAATATATTTTAATATGAATTTTAAAATATATTCAAATAGAAAACAGTTATTTTAAATAGTAAAAAATATTTAAAAATTGTACTGTTTTTGCTGTACTTTGGATAAAATAAATGCAGGCTTGGTGAGCAGAAGAGACTTCTTTAAAAGCATTAAAGATCTTTCTGTTCAGAGACGTTTGACTGGTAGTGTAGCTGTGGTTGTGTGTGCTGGTCTGCAGGTTCAGAGAGTGCAGCACCGCGTGAGCGTGAAGCAGCAGCAGTCAGTGAAGCTGGAGAGAGATCTGGCTCAGGCGCAAGCCGCCGCACTCAAACGCAGCGCCTCCACCTCCATCTACTCCGTAAGAGCTGCACAGATCACACAGCTGATTGAGTGAGTGAATGATGCTCTGTAACGCTGGAACTGACCTGTTACTCTTCTCAGCCGGTGAAGGTTCGGCGCGTGGATCGCTCAGACGCGCATTACGCAGAGCTGATCGCTCAGAAGCAGCGGCTGCAGCAGCTGGAGTCTGAATACGCCCTGAAGATCCAGAAACTCAAAGAGGCGCAGGCGTTACGGCAGGCCGAGCCTCGAGCCACCCCGCAGACGCCCAGCGCTCTGTACCCGCAGCCCTCTCTGCACGACCTGACCCAGGACAAGCTGGCCCTGTCCAGCGAGGACGCGGAGGCCGAGGAGGACGAGCAGATCGCCGCCGCAGAGAGGCCCAGCCACCGCCGGCGCTCCTTCAGAGAGTCCGGCTCCTTCACCAAACCCAAACTCTGCCATCTGGAGACGGCCTCGCCCGTGCCCCTCAAACAGGCCAAAGCAGTGTGCTGCAGCGGGGCCGGGCTTCCAGAGCTGCTGCTGGGGCTGAACGCGGAGGACCTGCGGCAGAGATATCAGCTGTGTGCAGGGCTCCCTGAGCTCCTGCAGGAGGAGACACACTCGCTCAGCAGCGGCGCTCCAGGGAAGGTACGCTCCTAAAGATAGTGCTCTCTGGTCATCACACATGCATTACAAGTGGCATGAGTTACGTAATCATTTTTTCAAGTAACTAGTACAGTAACTCATTACTTTTTAATTTACAAGAAAATATCTGAGTTACTTTTTAAAATAAGTAATGCCAGTTGCTTTGTTTTCCCATTTATTGATTGACAGCTCTCCTGTCCCCATGTTGAGAGAAATCAGGAGTAAGATGTTACTGTGGTTCTAGAATAAATGTTATCATGCATTAATTCATCTCACTCGCAAAAAAAAACAGCAAAAAAAACAGATTCAGTATTGCTTAAAATTAATAAAAACAGTGAAATGCAACTCAGAATATGATGCAAACCTGCAATAATTTATTTTATTTATTTATTTATTTTAGTCATTTAGCAGAAGCTTTTATCCAAAGCGACTTACAAATGAGGACAACAGAAGCAATCAATTGTAGTATTAAAACAACTAAAACAGATCCAAAACTAAAAGCTAATGCATACAACAAAATTTCACCAAAAAAAAGCTAAAAACAATTCAAAATATTAAAGAACAAAAGGTATAAGAGTATAATAATGATTCTAACATAACACTAAGCCAAACACCAAAAAACAACTACGTATGTGTATGTACAACCACACACACACACACATATATATATATATATATATATATATACACATTTATAAATTCTATATATATATATATATATATATTATATTATATTATATTATATTATATTATATTATTTCATTTCCATTTAGTTTGTTGAAGTACTAAAATAACTAAAAAACCTATACAGACATAATAATAATAAAAAAACTAATAAAATGACAAACATTTTTCCAACTTTAACTAAAATTAAAATAGATAGTAAATACAAAACAAACTACATTAGTTTATCAGTAATCCTAAAAAAATAACACTGAAAGAGGAGAAATAAAAAGTGATACTTATATCCTTTATAAACCAGTGTCTTTGCTGCCGACCTTCGATGATCCAATTCAACCATCCTAATAAGCAAAAATTACTCTAGATAAACATTTGTGCTGCTTTTTATTTTTTTTATTTTTTATTTTTTTTATTATTGCTGAAGTGTGTTGAACTTTCTTCATCTGCGTTCTACTGTACAGAAGTGAATTTACTTTCCCTTCAGCCTGAGGCTTATTCATTTCACATTTGGTGTGAAAAGGCTTTTACGTTTGCCAAAAATAGAACCTTTTTTTATAATAAAAACAAACAAGCAAGCCCTGCCCTGATTTAAAAAGTAACGCAAAAGTAATGTAACGCATTACTTTCCATAAAACTAAGTAACGTAATTAGCAATTTTTTTTTTATGGAGTAACGCAGTATTGTAATGCATTACCTTTAAAAGTAACTTTCCCCAACACTGGCCATCAGCGTCAAAGTGTTTCCTTCTCTGTTCATTGTGTGTCTCGTGCAGGTGGTGCAGGCAGACTTTGATCCGATGGCAGCTCCTCAGAGCCGAACGGAGCCAAAACCAGAACCGTTTGGACCATATCATAGTCCTTTACTCGTCTTCAAATCATACAGGTCTGGCTCACTTTAAGCACAGAGTATACTTCAGTTTTTTTATATTATATTATCGTGAGTATCAAATGAATTTTCAAATATGATGTTTGACTTGCTTCGTCATTTTGAGTCACTTTGAAAGTAAAAAATCTCAGTTTTCTACTGATATAATTGTTTCTACTTCCGTTGTCTCTAATAATAGACTCTAAAGATTGCAAACAAGTTTTACACATTATTAGGCTAACAATAATTTTTTTTTTCCCCTAGAGGGCCTTTCAGTTTATAGTTATTGAATGAAACCTAGTGTTTATGTGTTGAGATCCTGTTAACAAACGCTATCAAATAGCTGAAGTATACTTTGAGCATTACACTTGTTCATTGTTTTTAGCACTTTCAGTCTGTTGTGTTCTCACAGTTCAGTCGTGCTCATGTTCAGGTTCAGCCCGTATTACCGGACCAAAGAGAAGCTCTCCCTCCGCTCGGTCACCTACAGCAACACCATCGAGCCAAAGAAGCGTTTCTGCCGCTTCGACCTCACCGGCACGTGTAACGACGACGATTGCTCATGGTACGTGTGGACAACACCACGCTCTCTGAGGCTTTACCGTGTTTTTACTGAAACTCTAGCGCTGTCTGAGGCTTTACCGTGTTTTTACTGAAACTCTAGCGCTGTCTGAGGCTTTAGCGTGTTTTTACTGAAACTCTAGCGCTGTCTGAGGCTTTAGCGTGTTTTTACTGAAACTCTAGCGCTCTGAGGCTTTAGCGTGTTTTTACTGAAACTCTAGCGCTGTCTGAGGCTTTAGCGTGTTTTTACTGAAACTCTAGCGCTCTCTGAGGCTTTAGCGTGTTTTTACCGAAACTCTAGCGCTCTCTGAGGCTTTACTGTGTTTTTACCGAAACTCTAGCGCTCTCTGAGGCTTTACTGTGTTTTTACCGAAACTCTAGCGCTCTCTGAGGCTTTAGCGTGTTTTTACCAAAACTCTAGCACTGTCTGAGGCTTTACTGTGTTTTAACCGAAACTCTAGCGCTCTCTTAGGCTTTACCGTGTTTTTACCGAAACTCTAGCGCTGTCTGAGGCTTTACCGTGTTTTTACTGAAACTCTAGCGCTCTCTGAGGCTTTAGCGTGTTTTTACTGAAACTCTAGCGCTCTCTGAGGCTCTAGCATGTTTTTACTGAAACTCTAGCGTGTTTTTACTGAAACTCTAGCGCTCTCTGAGGCTTTAGCGTGTTTTTACTGAAACTCTAGCGCTCTCTGAGGTTTTAGCGTGTTTTTACTGAAACTCTAGCGCTCTCTGAGGCTTTAGCGTGTTTTTACCGAAACTCTAACGCTCTCTGAGGCTTTAGCGTGTTTTTACTGAAACTCTAGCGCTCTCTGAGGCTTTAGCGTGTTTTTACCGAAACTCTAGCGCTCTCTGAGGTTTTAGCGTGTTTTACTGAAACTCTAACGCTGTCCGAGGCTTTAGCGTGTTTTTACCGAAACTCTAGCGCTCTGAGGCTTTAGCGTGTTTTTACTGAAACTCTAGCGCTGTCCGAGGCTTTAGCGTGTTTTTACTGAAACTCTAGCGCTGTCCGAGGCTTTAGTGTGTTTTTACTGAAACTCTAGCGCTCTCTGAGGCTTTAGCGTGTTTTTACTGAAACTCTAGCGCTCTCTGAGGCTTTAGCGTGTTTTTACTGAAACTCTAGCGCTGTCCGAGGCTTTAGCGTGTTTTTACTGAAACTCTAGCGCTGTCCGAGGCTTTAGTGTGTTTTTACTGAAACTCTAGCGCTCTCTGAGGCTTTAGCGTGTTTTTACTGAAACTCTAGCGCTCTCTGAGGCTTTAGCGTGTTTTTACTGAAACTCTAGCGCGTTTTTACTGAAACTCTAGCGCTCTCTGAGGCTTTAGCGTGTTTTTACTGAAACTCTAGCGCTCTCTGAGGCTTTAGCGTGTTTTTACTGAAACTCTAGCGCTCTCTGAGGCTTTAGCGTGTTTTTACCGAAACTCTAGCGCTCTCTGAGGTTTTAGCGTGTTTTTACTGAAACTCTAGCGCTGTCCGAGGCTTTAGCGTGTTTTTACTGAAACTCTAGCGCTCTCTGAGGCTTTAGCGTGTTTTTACTGAAACTCTAGCGCTGTCCGAAGCTTTAGCGTGTTTTTACTGAAACTCTAGCGCTGTCCGAGGCTTTAGCGTGTTTTTACTGAAACTCTAGCGCTCTCTGAGGCTTTAGCGTGTTTTTACTGAAACTCTAGCGCTCTCTGAGGCTTTAGCGTGTTTTTACCGAAACTCTAGTGCTGTCCGAGGCTTTAGCTTGTTTTTACTGAAACTCTAGTGCTGTCCGAGGCTTTAGCGTGTTTTTACTGAAACTCTAGCGCTCTCTGAGGCTTTAGCGTGTTTTTACTGAAACTCTAGCGCTGTCCGAAGCTTTAGCGTGTTTTTACTGAAACTCTAGCGCTGTCCGAGGCTTTAGCGTGTTTTTACTGAAACTCTAGCGCTCTCTGAGGCTTTAGCGTGTTTTTACTGAAACTCTAGCGCTGTCCGAGGCTTTAGCGTGTTTTTACTGAAACTCTAGCGCTGTCCGAGGCTTTAGTGTGTTTTTACTGAAACTCTAGCGCTCTCTGAGGCTTTAGCGTGTTTTTACTGAAACTCTAGCGCTCTCTGAGGCTTTAGCGTGTTTTTACTGAAACTCTAGCGCTGTCCGAGGCTTTAGCGTGTTTTTACTGAAACTCTAGCGCTGTCCGAGGCTTTAGTGTGTTTTTACTGAAACTCTAGCGCTCTCTGAGGCTTTAGCGTGTTTTTACTGAAACTCTAGCGCTCTCTGAGGCTTTAGCGTGTTTTTACTGAAACTCTAGCGCGTTTTTACTGAAACTCTAGCGCTCTCTGAGGCTTTAGCGTGTTTTTACTGAAACTCTAGCGCTCTCTGAGGCTTTAGCGTGTTTTTACTGAAACTCTAGCGCTCTCTGAGGCTTTAGCGTGTTTTTACCGAAACTCTAGCGCTCTCTGAGGTTTTAGCGTGTTTTTACTGAAACTCTAGCGCTGTCCGAGGCTTTAGCGTGTTTTTACTGAAACTCTAGCGCTCTCTGAGGCTTTAGCGTGTTTTTACTGAAACTCTAGCGCTGTCCGAAGCTTTAGCGTGTTTTTACTGAAACTCTAGCGCTGTCCGAGGCTTTAGCGTGTTTTTACTGAAACTCTAGCGCTCTCTGAGGCTTTAGCGTGTTTTTACTGAAACTCTAGCGCTCTCTGAGGCTTTAGCGTGTTTTTACCGAAACTCTAGTGCTGTCCGAGGCTTTAGCTTGTTTTTACTGAAACTCTAGTGCTGTCCGAGGCTTTAGCGTGTTTTTACTGAAACTCTAGCGCTCTCTGAGGCTTTAGCGTGTTTTTACTGAAACTCTAGCGCTGTCCGAAGCTTTAGCGTGTTTTTACTGAAACTCTAGCGCTGTCCGAGGCTTTAGCGTGTTTTTACTGAAACTCTAGCGCTCTCTGAGGCTTTAGCGTGTTTTTACTGAAACTCTAGCGCTCTCTGAGGCTTTAGCGTGTTTTTACCGAAACTCTAGTGCTGTCCGAGGCTTTAGCTTGTTTTTACTGAAACTCTAGTGCTGTCCGAGGCTTTAGCGTGTTTTTACTGAAACTCTAGCGCTCTCTGAGGCTTTAGCGTGTTTTTACCGAAACTCTAACGCTCTCTGAGGCTTTAGCGTGTTTTTACTGAAACTCTAGCGCTCTCTGAGGCTTTAGCGTGTTTTTACCGAAACTCTAGCGCTCTCTGAGGTTTTAGCGTGTTTTACTGAAACTCTAGCGCTGTCCGAGGCTTTAGCGTGTTTTTACCGAAACTCTAGCGCTCTGAGGCTTTAGCGTGTTTTTACTGAAACTCTAGCGCTGTCCGAGGCTTTAGCGTGTTTTTACTGAAACTCTAGCGCTGTCCGAGGCTTTAGTGTGTTTTTACTGAAACTCTAGCGCTCTCTGAGGCTTTAGCGTGTTTTTACTGAAACTCTAGCGCTCTCTGAGGCTTTAGCGTGTTTTTACTGAAACTCTAGCGCTGTCCGAGGCTTTAGCGTGTTTTTACTGAAACTCTAGCGCTGTCCGAGGCTTTAGTGTGTTTTTACTGAAACTCTAGCGCTCTCTGAGGCTTTAGCGTGTTTTTACTGAAACTCTAGCGCTCTCTGAGGCTTTAGCGTGTTTTTACTGAAACTCTAGCGCGTTTTTACTGAAACTCTAGCGCTCTCTGAGGCTTTAGCGTGTTTTTACTGAAACTCTAGCGCTCTCTGAGGCTTTAGCGTGTTTTTACTGAAACTCTAGCGCTCTCTGAGGCTTTAGCGTGTTTTTACCGAAACTCTAGCGCTCTCTGAGGCTTTAACGTGTTTTTACCGAAACTCTAGCGCTCTCTGAGGCTTTAGCGTGTTTTTACCGAAACTCTAGCGCTCTCTGAGGTTTTAGCGTGTTTTTACTGAAACTCTAGCGCTGTCCGAGGCTTTAGCGTGTTTTTACTGAAACTCTAGCGCTCTCTGAGGCTTTAGCGTGTTTTTACTGAAACTCTAGCGCTGTCCGAAGCTTTAGCGTGTTTTTACTGAAACTCTAGCGCTGTCCGAGGCTTTAGCGTGTTTTTACTGAAACTCTAGCGCTCTCTGAGGCTTTAGCGTGTTTTTACTGAAACTCTAGCGCTCTCTGAGGCTTTAGCGTGTTTTTACCGAAACTCTAGTGCTGTCCGAGGCTTTAGCTTGTTTTTACTGAAACTCTAGTGCTGTCCGAGGCTTTAGCTTGTTTTTACTGAAACTCTAGCGCTGTCCGAGGCTTTAGCGTGTTTTTACTGAAACTCTAGCGCTCTCTGAGGCTTTAGCGTGTTTTTACTGAAACTCTAGCGCTCTCTGAGGCTTTAGCGTGTTTTTACCGAAACTCTAGTGCTGTCCGAGGCTTTAGCTTGTTTTTACTGAAACTCTAGTGCTGTCCGAGGCTTTAGCTTGTTTTTACTGAAACTCTAGTGCTGTCCGAGGCTTTAGCTTGTTTTTACTGAAACTCTAGCGCTGTCTGAGGCTTTAGCGTGTTTTTACTGAAACTCTAGCGCTCTCAGAGGCTTTAGCTTGTTTTTACTGAAACTCTAGTGCTGTCCGAGGCTTTAGCTTGTTTTTACTGAAACTCTAGTGCTGTCCGAGGCTTTAGCGTGTTTTTACCGAAACTCTAGCGCTCTCAGAGGCTTTAGCTTGTTTTTACTGAAACTCTAGTGCTGTCCGAGGCTTTAGCGTGTTTTTACTGAAACTCTAGCGCTCTCTGAGGCTTTAGCTTATTTTTACTGAAACTCTAGTGCTGTCCGAGGCTTTAGCTTGTTTTTACTGAAACTCTAGCGCTCTCTGAGGCTTTAGCTTGTTTTTACTGAAACTCTAGTGCTGTCCGAGGCTTTAGCGTGTTTTTACTGAAACTCTAGCGCTCTCTGAGGCTTTAGCTTGTTTTTACTGAAACTCTAGCGCTCTCTGAGGCTTTAGCTTGTTTTTACTGAAACTCTAGCGCTCTCTGAGGCTTTAGCTTGTTTTTACTGAAACTCTAGTGCTGTCCGAGGCTTTAGCTTGTTTTTACTGAAACTCTAGTGCTGTCCGAGGCTTTAGCTTGTTTTTACTGAAACTCTAGTGCTGTCCGAGGCTTTAGCTTGTTTTTACTCAGGTGATCTGTGTGTTTCAGGCAGCACATGAGGGACTGCACCCTCAGCGAGAGCCAGCTGTTTCAGGACGTCCTGTCCTACTGCCTGCCTCTGATTGGCTGCGCGGACTCCAGCAGCAACGATGACATCAGTGGAGCCACAGGTAACCTCACACGCCGGCTCTGGAAGATCAGTGAAGAGCTTTGCTTTTGGCTGAACAGATCTAACATACTGGCTCTCCTTCTCTCCTGTAATGTTTGTTTTATTTGCTTATTTATTTTTTAATCTAATAAAGATTAAAAATCTAAAACCACCTCTGGTTCTGCACCCCTTTACCTAAATTCAGTACTTCAGACCTATGTGCCCTCTAGAAGCTTGCGTTCTGCAAGTGAACGACACATTATTGTGCCATCCCAAAGAGGCCCAAAATCACTTTCACGAAATTTTACCTTAACTGTTCCCTCCTGGTGGAATGATCTGCCCAGCTCAATCCCAGCAGCTGAGTTTTTCTGGTTCCTGTGGTCATGTCCCGATGGCCGTCTTGGAGACAGGGTCTTCATTGGGGATCAGTCTCTGGGGCTCATCTAGATGTCCTGGTCTCCGCTGATGTTCAGGGCTGTAGAGGTCATCTCTAGGTGCTGATCCACCATCTGATCTGGATACGGACTGGATCTGGTGACTGCAGTGACCATCTGACCTGGATACAGTCTGGATCTGGGTGGCTATGGTTACCTCGGAATAAGAAAGAAACAGACTAATATTAGCATAGATGCCATTCTTCTAACGATGTAACAAGTACATCGTGTGTTATGAGGAGTGTTCCCGGTTTCCGGTTGACGTAATTAATGCAGCCTAACAATCCTTTAACGGATTTGAATTATAGAAATGCGATAGTGTATTATGTGTAAGCCAGGTTAAAGAGATGGGTCTTTAATCTAGATTTAAACTGACAGAGTGTGTCTGCCTCCCGAACAGTGTTAGGTAGATTGTTCCAGAGTTTGGGCGCTAAATAGGAAAAGGATCTGCCGCCTGCAGTCGATTTTGATATTCTAGGTATTATCAAATGGCCAGAGTTTTGAGATCGCAGCGGACGCGAAGGACTATAATGTGATGAGCTCGCTCAAATACTGAGGTGCCAAACCATTCAGGGCCTAATAGGTAATTAGCAAGATCTTAAAATGTATACAATGTTTAATAGGGAGCCAGTGCAGTGTTGACAGAACCGGGCTAATGTGGTCATACTTCCTGGTTCTAGTAAGTACTCTAGCTGCTGCATTTTGAACCATCTGGAGTTTGTTTATTAAACGCGCAGAGCAACCACCCAATAAAGCATTACAATAATCTAGCCTCGAGTTAATGAACGCATGAATTAATGTTTCTACATTTGACATCGAGAACTAAGTAACTAAATGTAAATGTAATCTTTTTCCTTCTGAGATGTTGGTCTCATTTTTATTAGCTGTTGTTATTGCACAGCACATTGGTCAACCTTGCGTTGTTTTAATTGTGCTCTATAAATAATTTTTTTTAAAAAAGAACTGTCAATCATGAGCCCTACTCTGCCATTCACAGAGAAATATATGAAGAAGCTGTTCGGGCCCAATAAGGACCGGATGGGGACGGACCAGAAGGCCGTTCTACTCGTCAGCAAAGTCAATGAGAGACTGAGACACAGTGAGTGCTCGCGTTAGTCTGTGTTTGATGAGTTTAGTTTGCTCTGCCGCTAACCGCTGCTCCTCTCTGTCAGTTCCTCCCTTCACCACGTGTAAATCCCAGAGGAAGTGGAGACCTGAAGCTCAGAAGGTGAAGACACAGGCTCTGGAGGAGGAAGAGCTCAACACTGTGGACGTCACTGTTCCCGTCTGTCACGGTCAGAGTCAGCAAATACCGTGCTAGGGCTGTCAAAATGGCTGAGAAACTAAATTTGAATTTTGTACTTAAATATTATCAATATTCAAATGATAAAGGGCATAATTTCAGTTAGGGGGAAAAAAAGCTTTTGGCTTCTCTCCTGAGGCAACAAGAGGGTGCATCAAGCAAAATATTACTTATGCACATTTATTAAAGCAATAAAATTACATGACTATCTGTGAAAAAAGTGCATAATGTTTAAAATAATATTTGTAAACCAAATATAATTACTTAAGTTGCTTAAACAATTAGAGACAAAACAGCATCTTGTATGTATGCATAGTTTAATACAACGGACCAAAAACCAATCACAAAGAGTACTTTTTTAATTTAAAAACATGAGATGCAGTTGGATGGGGAGAAACCCACCATAAAGTTGAGAGACATGTTTTTAAAAAGTTGAATTTACTTTAATTTTACATGCTTTCTAAACATGTCTCTCTTGTGCGAGACGCGAGTGCAACGGTGATAGATGTCCCTATAGAAAATGCAATGCATATGCGTTCTTTGTGAACGGCTCGGTTTCAGTTTTGACGTAAACAAGATATTCTCTGCATTGATGTTCTCTTTTTCCGCAATATTTTTAATGAACAATGCAGCACCGCCACGTCTAGTGGATTCAGCTGGATAGACTAACAAAAACATTAAAAAGCAACGACACTTACATCGTCATTGCATTCCGTGCACCATTTATAAGGCTGCCTGCTGCACACCTAAAATTCGAATGCAACGTTTTTGCATTCGAATGTGGATTTTTATTTTAAATTTGACAAATATTCAAAATTCGAAAAAAAAATTTTGACAGCCCTATACTGCACTGACATTATACTGTAAATCAGGGCTGATATCAGTAATGTTAACATCTCTTCCTGTGCGACAGATGGACGCGTGCAGGAGCGCTGCTCATCAGCGGATGTCTGTGTCACGCAGGACGATAAGAGGTACTTTGACAGCGAGACAGATGACATCAGTAACCTGGAGACCAGCGTGCTGGAGAGTCCCAAAGACACGCAGCTGTGGATCAAACTGGCCTTCAAATACCTCAATCAGAAGGACATGTGAGTGTGGGAATGCTGAACAGCATACAGATCAATACAATTAACCATTACAAAATGATCTGAATGCATTAATCTCACTCATACTTTACTTATGGTAATACTCAATATTCCACTTTCCATTCACACTGTTCATGTTCTCAGTGGGGCTGCACACTTTTGGGAAAAAAAAATCTACTGTTGCTTTGTTTTGTTTTTTTTTGTTTTTTTGTGAAAAAAAATGCAGGTAATTTCCCTAGGTGACTTAAATATCTGAATTTAGAAAGAATGCAGTATTCTAGAATCATTTGTAAGTGAGTCCGTCTTCCTAGAAAACCAAAATATCTGGCACTGATAAATGATTCCATCAGACTCATAGTGCTGAATGATTTGGGGAAATAATTTACAGGTATAATTTTACAAGAACCAACCTAAACCTCTTTCAGGAACAGAAAGAAGAAAATGTGACCCGTGCTGGCAAAATGAGTGTGAATGCACATGGTCTAATTCTGAGCTTCAGGCCAAAAAAAAAAAAAAAACCCAAAATAAAAAAAAAAATACAAAAAAGTGAAAAATGTCGATTTTAGTCGAATTTGAGGTTTTCACAAAAATTTGTTCCTTATGCCCTCGTCTAGCGATCCCAATGCTCCAAATAGTAATTAAACATCTAAAATGATGTTGTGATTATTAATATAGTAATATTAATTTAGTAATTAATATAGTATTTATTATTAAGAAAAGAACTGGAGGAAAAGATGCAACATTTCTAGGTGGTTTTGCTTTGGAACCTTCAGAAAAATTTAACTCAAGTTTTCTCAAAATTGACTTTGCTGACTCTGTCGACTTCAAACGGCTGTAGCTCAGTCATTTTTTTTTATCCGATTCCAACAAATCATACGTCATTTTATACGTCAAGGTATTTTAATGGAGAATGTGAAAATAAAAATGTCATTTTTGAAAATTTGCTCATTGTGACTCGTTTGGTCAGCACAGGTCACAAATATATCTTTCCACATAGACTGCATCACCAGTTTTTGACCGATTTGATTTGATATAAAAATAGGAATAATAATAAAAATAGTAATAACAAAATCACAAAATGTATTTAATAAAAAGATGAAAAAAAATAGAAATATTATGCAATAATACTATTGAACTGTAAAACAAAATTAAAGTCTTTAAAATAATTTAATTTTATAGCACAACTGTAAAAATGCAATACTTATATTTCAGTTAGAGTATCGTCATGTTAAACCGTTGAGCTTTTATTGGTTTGAAAACAGCAGGAGCCCTAAAGCTGCTTGTCTGCTGGCAGCAGGTCTATCAGTGCTTCAGATATCTGGTGAAGCGGAGGCGCTGATGGCCTCTTCTGTTCCCAAATGTGTGTTATGAGCGGCTCAAACTCACAGCACTTCCTGCTGCACACAAACTCTGTTTTTCCTGAGAACTGATCTACTCTCAGGCACTGGCTGCGTTTACACATGCGCTCACTGTGATCCGCTCAAGCCGATCCAGACACAGTATGTTTATGTTTGTTCACATCAAGTGTCTTCTGTATCTGCATGACTGATCAGATGATCAGATTTCTGTTTCCTGCACAATATTTAAATCAGGCCTGTAATAGGCCTATATCTTGCACACATTCAAAACAGAAGCTGAAATTAGTCAAGTAGCGTGAAGCAGCTTTCACTTCAGCCTGTATCAGTGGCCATACAGCACACGATTATTATTACTTATTCATGTACAATTGATCACAAATAGTTTATTTGTGTAATCAAACAAAGAAAAATGCTGTCATATTATGGGAAGTATTTATAATAAACATGCTGAAACAATAAAAACACAACATTAAAACTAAAATTAAAAGTGCATTCAGCTTATTCCTCTGTCAGTAATTTGGACAGAGCACAGCTCTTAATTTAGATCTCACAACTGTGATTCACAGTCGCCTCATTCAGATAATGCTGTGCAATTAAAATGAAACATGTTATGCAAGTCTAAATAAACAGTTTTGAATATTGACATTTCTGACCCTGTACCACAAAACCAGTCTTAAATAGCACGGGTATATTTGTAGCAATAGCCTAAAATACATTGTATGGGTCGAAATTATCGATTTTTCTTTTATGCCAACAATCATTAGGATATTAAGTAAAGATCATGTTCCATGAAGATATTTTGTAAATTTCCTACCGTAAATATATCAAAACTTAATTTTTAATTAGTAATGTGCATTGCTAAGTAGGTCATTTGGACAACTTTAAAGGTGATTTTCTCAATATTTTGATTTTTTTTGCACCCTCAGATTCCAGATTTTCAAATAGTTGTATCTCGCCCAAATATTGTCCGATCCTAACAAACCATACATCAATGGAAAATTTATTGACCTTTTAGATGATATATAAATCACAGTTTCAAAAAAATTGACACTTATGACTGGTTTTGTGGTCCAGGGTCACAATTATTATCAAGTTCAAATAAGTTTAATTTCTCGTCAAAACTGCATCTATCAATCATTGGCTACGTTTACATGCAACCAAATAATCCATTTGTAATCAGATTGACAGCTCAATCGGACTGAAAAGGCTTCATGTAAACACCTTAATCGATCCGATTGAGCTCGATCTGAATGAAATTTTGATCGGATTGAAGGGGGTAGTTTATTCCTTTTCTAATCCGATTGAGAGTGCATGTAAACACTCGATCGGATTGAAAACCGAAACTGAAAGGACTGCGCATGTGCAATAAAGCAGAAATAGCATAATGATGTATGACGCGCGGAACGAGTGGGTCATTCTTTTGAATAAAATGTTGTATAAATGCGTGTCCTGTCATTATAAAATTCTCCTTTCACTCAGCAACTGTGAAGTGGAGCAGGACAAACTCCCACCAGTCCTTGTTTCGGACTCTCATCCACAGGCAACCCGTTTTGTGCATGGGGAGGGACATTTTTCTGCATGATAAATATGAGCAGCATGGCACTGCGGTTTATATGTATATTTGTCCAGAAATAGAAAAAAATTAATTCTGCTGTTAAAAACAAATAAAGAAACAAGAGAGTAGTTATTATGTGCAAACAGTGTGAGAAACTCTATATTTGTGCAGTGTGCGCATGTCCAAAAAAAAAAAAACAATTACGACTTGAAGCTTATGACATATAAACGCACACATCAACCTGATCACTTTATTTAAATTGGAATTAATTCAGTCCGATTGAACCAAAAATTGTGCATGTAAACGTAGCCATTTTCTGACACTTTATTTTGCTGTATTGTGCAGTCCTAATGCTCACCTACCTGAATGTTACAGCAATAAAATAAATCTACTTCATATTCTTATTATGCGAAAGTTGGGCCGCTGGTATATTTCTGTCGTTGTTTGCATAGCTATAATGCAGCAGGTGTGTGTGAGTGTGTTGTCTGACTGAATCTGCTGTCGTTAAGCCTCGCGCTCTCTTCTGTGTGTCTGTAGATCTGTGTCTGAGTGTCTGCAGTCGACAGTTTTTCACTTCATTAATCCTCTCTCCTCTTCTTTCTGTAGCTCTGTCTGAGTGTCTGCAGTCGACAGTTCTTCACTTCATTAATCCTCTCTCCTCTTCTGTCTGTAGCTCTGTCTGAGTGTCTGCAGTCGTCAGTTCTTCACTTCATTAATCCTCTCTCCTCTTCTGTCTGTAGCTCTGTCTGAGTGTATGCAGTCGTCAGTTATTTACTTCATTAATCCTCTCTCCTCTTCTCTCTGTAGCTCTGTGTCTGCAGCCGACAGTTCTTCACTTCATTAATCCTCTCTCCTCTTCTGTCTGTAGCTCTGTGTCTGAGTGTATGCAGTCGTCAGTTATTTACTTCATTAATCCTCTCTCCTCTTCTCTGTCTGTAGCTCTGTCTGCAGTCGACAGTTCTTCACTTCATTAATCCTCTCTCCTCTTCTGTCTGTAGCTCTAAGTGTCTGCAGTCGACAGTTCTTCACTTCATTAATCCTCTCTCATCTTCTCTGTCTGTAGCTCTGTCTGAGTGTCCCCAGTCATCAGTTCTTCACTTCATTAATCCTCTCTCTTCTGTGTCTGTAGCTCTGTGCCTGAGTGTCCGCAGTCGTCAGTTCTTCACTTCATTAATCCTCTCGCTCTCTTCTGTCTGTAGCTGTGTGTCTGAGTGTCCGCAGTTGTCAGTTCTTCACTTCATTAATCCTCTCTCCGCTTCTCTGTCGTTAGCTTTGTGTCTGAGTGTCCACAGTTGTCAGTTCTTCACTTCCTTAATCCTCTCTCCTCTTCTGTCTGTAGCTCTGTCTGAATGTCCGCAGTCGTCAGTTCTTCACTTCGTTAATCCTCTCTCCTCTTCTGTCTGTAGATCTGTTTCTGAGTGTCCGTAGTCGTCAGTTCTTCACTTCATTAATCCTCTCTCCTCTTCTGTCTGTAGCTCTGTTTCTGAGTGTCCGCAGTCGTCAGTTCTTCACTTCATTAATCCTCTCTCCTCTTCTGTCTGTAGCTCTGTGTCTGAGTGTCTGCAGTAGTCAGTTCTTCACTTCATTAATCCTCTCTCCTCTTCTGTCTGTAGCTTTGTGTCTGAGTATCGGCAGTCGTCAGTTCTTCACTTCATTAATCCTTTCTCCTCTTCTGTCTGTAGCTCTGTGTCTGAGTGTCCGCAGTCATCAGTTCTTCACTTCATTAATCCTCTCTCCTCTTCTGTCTGTATCTCTGTGTCTGAGTGTCTGCAGTCGTCAGTTCTTCACTTCGTTAATCCTCTCTCCTCTTCTGTCTGTAGCTCTGTGTCTGAGTGTCTGCAGTAGTCAGTTCTTCACTTCATTAATCCTCTCTCCTCTTCTGTCTGTAGCTTTGTGTCTGAGTATCGGCAGTCGTCAGTTCTTCACTTCATTAATCCTTTCTCCTCTTCTGTCTGTAGCTCTGTGTCTGAGTGTCTGCAGTCGACAGTTCTTCACTTCATTAATCCTCTCTCCTCTTCTCTGTCTGTAACTCTGTGTCTGAGTGTCTGCAGTCGTCAGTTCTTCACTTCGTTAATCCTCTCTCCTCTTCTTTCTGTAGCTCTGTGTCTGAGTGTCCGCAGTCGTCAGTTCTTCACTTCGTTAATCCTCTCTCCTCTTCTCTGTCTGTAGCTCTGTGTCTGAGTGTCTGCAGTCATCAGTTCTTCACTTCGTTAATCCTCTCTCCTCTTCTCTGTCTGTAGCTCTGTGTCTGAGTGTCTGCAGTCGACAGTTCTTCACTTCGTTAATCCTCTCTCCTCTTCTGTCTGTATCTCTGTCTGAGTGTCCGCAGTCGTCAGTTCTTCACTTCATTAATCCTCTCTCCTCTTCTCTGTCTGTAGCTCTGTGTCTGAGTGTCTGCAGTCGTCAGTTCTTCACTTCATTAATCCTCTCTCCTCTTCTGTGTGTCTGTTGCTCTGTGTCCGAGTGTCCGCCGTCGTCAGTTCTTCACTTCATTAATCCTCTCTCCTCTTCTGTGTCTGTAGCTCTTTGTCTGAGTGTCCGCAGTCGTCAGTTCTTCAGTTCATTAATCCTCTCTCCTCTTCTCTGTTTGTAGCTCTGTGTCGGAGTGTCTGGACGCGGCTCTGAACACACTGTCTCGAGCGCTGGAGGATAACCGTGAGGACGCTGAGTTATGGGGTCACTATCTGCTGCTGTTCTGGCGGCGCGGCAGCAGAGACGAGCTTCAGGAGATGTGTGAGATGGCTGTGGAGCACGCGCCACACTACGACGTCTGGTGGACTGTGAGTAAAACACATGATTATCTGATTGTCTATTCAAACGCAGCGCATCTGAGCAGATGAAGAACTGTGCTGTGTGTCTGTCTTCCAGTACATGAGCGTCGAGAGCGGTTTCGAGGGCAAGGATTATGTGTGCGGTCGTCTGATTTCTCACCTGCTGGAGGCGTCTCATGACATCAGGCCGGATGTGCGCTCGTTTCAGCTGCTGGAATCGCTGCTGTTCAGAGTTCAGCTCAGTGTGTTCACAGGCCGTCAGCACAGCGCGCTCAACATACTCAAGGTGCCAGTCTGATTCACTTACACGCATCAGATGTGCGAGATTGGAGACTGTGATGAACATGAATGAGTACTTCAAAAATATTATCTTTTGTAAAATGTGACTTTTACTAATCATTAAAAAATGCACATTTACAGTGTTGATTTTAATTGTTGTATTTGATCCAGTTTTTGTTAAAACTCTTAAAAATAAAAGGAAAAAATAATGAACGTTACTGAAAATTTTAATTAAACTGAAACTATATATATATATATATATATATATATATATATATATATATATATATATATATATATACATACATACATACATACATACATACAGGTGCATCTCAATAAATTAGAATGATGTGGAAAAGTTCATTTATTTCAGTAATTCAACTCAAATTGTGAAACTCGTGTATTAAATAAATTCAATGCACACAGACTGAAGTAGTTTAAGTCTTTGGTTCTTTTAATTGTGATAAGTCTTTAACTAAAATATAAAAATAAAAGCAAATTCAGAATATTCATAAATAAAATAATTGTGTATATAAATGGTAGTAAAATCTCACTGATCTGATCATGGATATAGTCTGGAGTCTAGGCTTTGCATGCAGTTAGGTCTTTTTTTTTTTAAATAGTCTCAAGTTAAAGGAATAGTTCATCCAAAACTGAAAATGTTGTCATCCTTTACTCACCCTCATGTCTTTCCAAACCTGTATGAGTTTCTTTCTTATGTTGAACACAGAAGATATTTTGAAGAATTTTGAAGAGCCAAACAGTTGTTGGTCCCCATTGACTTCCATAGTAGGGAAGGAAATACTATGGAAGTCAATGGGTACCAACAGCTGTTTGTTTACCTGCATTCTTCAAAATATCACTTTTTATGTTCAACATAAGAAAGAAACTCATACAGGTTTGGAACGTATGAGGGTGAGTAAAGGATGATAACATTTTCATTTTTGGGTGAACTACCCCTTTAATCCCATCATTTCCCTTTTTTAAATTAGTTTGTTTATTTTGCGTTGATGTAAAGTATGTGTATGTTTCTGTAGAGTGTGCTGCATTCGGACTCTAAGTCGAGCATTGCGGATCATTTGACTGTGGCAGACCGTTGTCTGATGTGGCTGTCATATATCCACCTGACTGAATTCAGACGTCTGCCGTCGTGTCTGTTCGACCCCGCCAACTCCAACCCCTCCAGAATCGTGAGCACAGAGCCCTTCCTCATTCCCTGGAGAACAGCCCAAGATCTTCAAACACCAGCTGACACCCTCATCAGTCTGTTCAGAGGTGAAGCGCCTCATATCACGTACAATATTCACAGTATAGTTCATTTTTATTAAACATTTCAACAAAATAGTCTTAGTTATTCAATACCATGTGGTCATTTTTCTATAATCCAGTTCATGAAGTAAATCAAAAACACAAATTAATGGTGTTTGATCTCATATTGATTAGTATCTTTTGATTTAGAATTTGGACACAAAGCAAATGATTAGATTGTTCATAGCGTACGAGTCTGACATCAGTGTTAAAGCACCTACACTTGAGTTCAAAATAAGAAACTCAAACACAATCTGCCTGTTTCCTGTAGACGCTGTGTATCGCTGCACACATGAGAGCTTATCTTCCAGTGAGCAGATTCAGGCCTGTTTCCCTCTTCATTCAAACCTCATTCACCTGTACAGGACTCTGGACAGGTATGGGGCGCCATCATGCAGTGATGAGATTTTCTGAGTGCTTTGCTTTACTGATGTGAGTGGCACTGTTTCAGGAGCCAGGAAGCGGTTGCGCTGTGTGAGCGTCTGCTGGAGGTGTGTCCGCTCTACTGCCCTCTGCTGGAGATCACCGCTGAGCTGCACGTTTCCTCAGGACACACAGATAAAGCCGAGGAGCTGTGGAGACGCGCTCACTCTGACAGCGCCGGCAGCGCTCACATCTTCCTCCAGCTGAGCAAGAGTTTGCTCACTCAGGTGAGATCACCTCAACATTCAGAAACTCAGTGAAGATGGCACGACGCTCATGAGTTTGTTTCTGTTGCGCAGGGGAAGCACAGTGTTATGGAGGAGCTCTTTGACAAGTTCATGCGCTCTTTCTGTCAATCTGCACAAGATCAGCTGAAGTCTCTGGATGTGTTACGGTAACTTCTCACTGACACCACAGTCGACACTAATAGGGTTCCCACTCTCATAAGAGTCCTAGAAGTGTCAGGGAGTCTGGGACGGTCAAATTCTTCAGTTTTTTTTTTTTTTTTTCTCAGGCTCTACAGTAGGGGTTTTCGTACTGCGTAGTCCTAGAAAACTAAAAAAGTTACTTGATTATTACGCCGGAATGAGAGTATAGTTCCTAATCGCAACTTTTCATTTTCCATCGGTCTTAGTACACGATGTAACTACAAAAGAGTCAAGTTTTAAATAGGAAAAATATCGAAACTCTTTGATCATTTTTGAGCGAAACGCTAACGGTCTAATCAGATTCAGTGATCCATGCTAAGCTGCAGCTAAAAGTGCTACCGCCAGACCCGGAAATCGGCTGAATGGATTCGAAAACTGTAAAACTCAAATGTTTAACTCTAGGGGAGTTGGAAAATGAGCCTATTTTCAAAAATAGTGGTGTGTTCCTTTTAAGCTGGATTCATTCTTG